>LWCA01000250.1:0-36695 GCA_001642005.1 Intoshia linei | reverse complement strand
GACTCGAGATTTATCCTGATTTAAATTGGAAACTATGTCCAAAAAAGGTAAAATGAATAATGTTTATTTATTAAAATATAAATAAGAAACGTTACATAAAATTTGTGCTTTGATGTTTGATTTCATTATTGAACTTGTTAATCCAGTTAAAAATTTCAGTGAATGAGAGATCAATTTGATAAATGTAATTAATGAATATATATTGACAAACTATATTCATTACCATCTTTGAAACCATACAAAACTCTGAAAATACGTAATTGGTAAGTCTTGAATGTATAACACTGTATATTATCATTACTCCAGAATACTTTAATGTTTCCGAATCAAAATGCCCATCTAATACAATATCCAATAAGTTGATAAGAACCATCGAAAATTGTGGCAGACTGAATATCACAGCCTCCATTTGACTATAATGCTCTAATATTACTGGAATTTTAATATAACGGTGCATCTGCCAGGTATCGAAGTCAAATAATTGAATTGTAGTTATTTTATTAAAATATACTAAATTTAACAAAATTATACTATTCATACACTTTATCAACAATTCCGATATAATATAGGCTCCAAAACCAATAAATTTAATTATAACTAAATCATCATCAAACCACGAAAAATTGTCAAAAATTTTAACAGCATATTGAATAATATTGGCATGATCCATCCGGACGGTGTTAAAGTAACACAATAAAATACTGATGGTTAGAATGAAAATCTTTGACATTATTTATATTTTAAATTAAAATGAATATCTCATAAGATTTGAATATAAATAAGCATGTAAGTATATACAGCTTTAAACATACAAAATATTTAATATAAATATATTAATGTATATCCTAACTTATATAATATGCGACGCGATTTTTGTTATGTGTTAACAGGATACAACTTTACAACCTGTAAAATTCTAGGGTTTTTTATTAAAAAAATAGGGGTAATTTATGGTTTTGACTTTGAAGATATAATTTTTTTAAATTTAAATTTATGATAATGTTTATGATTTTAAAATCAGTATTAGCGTATAAAACCCCAGGCTTTCTGTGAAAAAAATTGATAATGATAGATAATTATTTAACAAAAATATCTATAGATGAAGATGTTGCGCGACTAGCTTGTAAAGATGTAAGCTTTAATGTTATAGCCAAGAGTTCATTGATTCAGGAATCTTTTAAAAAATATAATTATGATAATTTACCACCAAAGAGTCATTGTTCCGTAAAAAATATTATTTTGAGATTTGCTGCTGACCAAAAACAACAATTACAAAAATATTTGAAAGAACAAATTGAATTGAGCACTAGGTATTCCCTAACCCTAGATGAGTACACTTCCATTAAAAACAAACGCTACATAAACAGTAATGTTCATAAGAAAGCAAAACATTGGTAATTAGGTCTTATGAAATTAAATGGATCAATTGATAGTACTAAACTGATTGAAATACTTCCAAAAAATTAAAAGAATTCAATATTTATCTAAATAAACACATAGTTGGATGTACAACAGATGGAGCGTCAGTTATAATTAAATTTGGAAAAGATATTGAACGACTTGACCAAATCTGTATACCAAAATGTAGCTCACACAATCCATTTAGCGATAAGTGATACACTATACACCTCAAATAATGATAATAATCTTTCGGATTCAGATGCTGAAAGTGAAGACATCGATGTAGAAGAATTTGACGATTTCGAATATATTGAAAACATAACTAATCTTGAATTAAACGAAAACTATGAAAAAAAATATATATAAAGTACGAACAATTAGTAAAATTTTTAGAAAATTCTCGATTAAAAACGAAAAATTGCAAGATTTCGTTTATGGCTAATTTGGTAAAGAAATGAATCTATTAATCGACATTAAAATTAAATGGAATAGTGTATTACCTATGATAACACGGTTTATAAAACTAAATAATTGTATACATAAAGCTCTCAGAGTAATTAGATCAACGTATACAATTAACAAAACAGAATTAACTACTTTACAACATCTTATCAATGTTTTAAGTCCTATAGAAGTTGTTACAAAAAATATATGCTATAAAAATACTAATGTTTTTGATGCAGAATCATCTATGCAATTTTTACTTAAAAAACTTAAATCAATTAATACATCTATTTCCCTACAATTTTATGAC
The DNA here is from genome assembly GCA_001642005.1 of Intoshia linei. Taxonomy (NCBI): domain Eukaryota; kingdom Metazoa; phylum Orthonectida; family Rhopaluridae; genus Intoshia; species Intoshia linei. Next base: position 34,540 of record LWCA01000250.1, on the reverse strand, counting down.
TTTATTTTTAAACGATATAAATCGGGCATTCTCAACTCTTTTTCGCTGTGGATCCCAAAAAAATTAATAATAATGACAATTTTTAATGAATCATTACATTTGGGTGAAACGAATGATGGTCAAAAGACATGGAGTACTCTATTTTTGCGAAATGATAAACTTGATGAACTATTAATATTTATCTTTAACCCGTCAATGTTCCCAAAATTAAACATGTTTTTCAGGTATTGTTTACAGTACATTATTAATTGTTTACTACATATTTTATCAGATCAATATTATATATGTATATTAGGTTTACTGTAATGTACTACGTAGAAACAGCACATAGCTCTGCCGAGGGAACATTTTTATTATACCAAAAAAATCAATCCAATCTAACTTAAAAATCCTATTATTCACTATTATCAATCCTTTAAAGGAGTGGTTCACAAATTTGTTTCAGGTGGAACCATCATATCACATTATATTTTACTTTAAACTGAATTATTCCATTTTAATTTTTTGTTTGTTAACATTTGCGTAAGAATTTTAAAAACAATTTTTGTCCAATTTTTTTAATTTATTAGACAGAATGTGTGTATAATATTAAAAATAAAGTTAAAACTTTTTAATTTTATTAGACAGAATGTGTGTATAATATTAAAAATAAAGTAAAAACAGTCCAATTTTATTAGACAAAATGTGTGTATAATATTAAAAGTAAAGTAAAAACGTCCAATCCTAAAAATTGTCATAAATAGCATAAATTCCAGAAAAAATAAAATTAAAGAAATAATTTATTAGACAGAATGAGTTGTATAATCTTAACAATAAAGTAAAAACACTCATTAAAAATTTGTCATAAATAGCATAAATTCCAGAAAAAATAAAATTATAAAAACTTATTTTGTAATTTTCAATGTAATGACATATATTATTATTTTTGTTGGTTTGTTTTTTTTCACTAAAATTGTCGTCAATATTGAATCTTTTAAGTTCTATTTCTATATTTGATCTTATTATTTTTTAGGCAATAATGGAAAAATACTACGTCTCATACTTCTAAAATCATGTAGATATGATATAATAGAATTTGTTTTTATACTTCTACGTGATGTATATCAGCCATTCTCAACGGTGTTCATGTGGACCCCTTTGAGGTCCACAGCATTTTTTGGGCTCCATGAAAATTATATACATTTATTACATATTATAGACATTTTCAGTAACATAAAGTCGTTTTTAAAACATAACGGCTCAGAAATGCTAATATAAAACGTGCAAATCATATAAAAGTAAATTATTTTGTATTAAATTAAATTACTTACAAGTGTAAAAACTTATTGGGAAACCTCCATTGTTCTATTTTAGGAGCAGCGGTTTTATTTAATTATTTTATTAATATTTATGATCAAGCCAAGTTACTACTTATAAAAAAAGCTTTAAATTTCAAATTGAAAATTGAAATGACTTAAAACTGCAACAAAAAATGATAAAAAATATGCAAATTTTTTAAAAGTTATTGTAGAAATCATAATTTACTTATATGAATACAATACATAATAGGAAATAAAGAACATAAATTGAAATAACGAAGCTATATAAATATCAAATATACACATCGACATTTATATTTTGTAATGTGTAAGTATTTTACAATGTCGTGTTTAATTTCGCATTTAATAATGACAATTTGTTTGACAAATTAAATTATTTATGTTATAAGACTTCATAAATAATAATTTATTATTTATACCGGATGTAAAATGTAGCAAAATAGTAAAACTTTTATGATTCACTGTATTGTAGACTGTACCAATCATTGTGATATTAATGTAACAATATAAAATAATCCTTAATTAAAACTCGATACATTTTGTTGATCATGCACGTTACGTTTATAATGCACTGACTAGCAAATACAACTAAAATGTGGAACAACAAGTAGGGGAACAGGTAACTTTATTAATCACACGTTACATGTAGTAATTCATGTATACTAAAGGATATATTTATTGTATGACTAAAAGTAAACACGAGTCTGATTACAGCCTGTTCCGTAGAATTTTAAAATCAATGTAGAAAATATCCTAGCAATCATTAAAATGAGCTCAGAGGTATTAGTTGGATTTTCATTGAATCTGAGTGCAGTTGCCGAGCAGTCCAAATAAGAATGGAGTTTGTAGATCAGATTTATTTACAATACATTAAATATATTATAAATAATTTTTGAGAAAAGGTAATTTACATTAAATAAAAGTACGTATTGCGCATATATTCAAGTATGGTTTTAGTAACAGTGTAAATACAAATAAAATATTTATTTTGTTTAACTTAATAACTTGCATTTCTAACTTTTCTCTTAGATGGATGACAGTGATATACAATTGGAAAAGAATAGCATAGCTAGTGAAACTGGTATATCTGAGGGGTTTGAAGAAATCGACTTTAATGAAAACGTAAGTCTTATTATCCTCATTTAAATTATATTTAATTTTATATTAGATTTTTCTTGACAATGTTAATCAACAGTACAGAAGTGATGATGTTATAGAACTTCATGTACACATAAGCAAAAATTTTCTTGTATATAGAGCCCAACAAGCTTCTCTTCAATCTTTTGAAGACGTTGTAGCATTTGACCATGTAGCTATATTCCCTGTCGAGTCGGATAAATTTGCTGACAGAGTTGCCGCATTTAGCATGGAAAATTCTGAAAAATTACAGTGTACTAAGTGTAAATCAAATACAAAAGTAGTTGAAGGGCATAGTACTACTGATTATAGCCACTATTGCTACCTTGTCAAAATGGATTGTAAGTTTTTAGTTGTTTTACACATTAAGTATCATCTTATATATGCTGACATTATTTGTATACTGCTATTCTACTATTGTTCCGAGAACATTATAGTGTACAATGATCGTATGAAGTAATTAGGTGAACATGAATACAATGAATAGGTGTCCCGTGAGATAAAAAAGGTTGAAGAGCAGACTTACCTAATGTATCACACCTATAGAATAGATATATTGCATCTCCTACAGTTATATTTTATGCCATATATTTGTACTAATATACGATTATCTTGAATCTATTTATTGAATTTCTCATTATTTAAATTTTATAAAGACAGTCAAGTATATGTTAAAGTGGTAGTCATTTTGATTAGTTTTATATTTTCTTAATTTCACTCGTATTTTAATACATATTTAAGATAAACAATCAACAACTAAGCATAGTTCACTGAATCCATTTTAATAGTTTCTATTAATTTATTTTATTAAATTTTCAATCTTGTTTATATTGGCAATGTAATATCAGTTTGTTGATGTATTATCACGATATAATATAACTCAGTGATATTGGAAGGTTAATATAATCAATGTCATAGTACACATCAAAGCTAACGCCGAATGTAATAATTGTAATTAATAATTGATACTACCGATATTGTTTCATGTTTTGCTAATTTTTTAGTTTTTTCAGGTAATATACATTACAATTGAATAATATACAAGTTAGGACAATACCAAACAAATAATTCAATTAGATAAAAATTTGTGGAGGGGCTTGCCATTTTAAAGATTCCATACAAAAATGTTCTACAAAAATTAAAACATAACTTTATTTTATGTAATGTTATCATGGGGTATGATAACTGTGGTTTGAGTGGTCTTGTGTTGATCCCCATCTTTGGTTATTCATTTTGTATCTTAAAATTCAATTGTTGCTCATTTACTTTTTATTTTATCGATGTTTAAAGTTTAAATAAAGTGACCAGATTTAATAAATACTATCAATTTTAGTTTATTTGGTGTAATGTAAAGTCAAAACTACTTATCTATTTAAATTTATAATTTTAAATATTCGTCATTGACGAATAACAATTTTCGGCTTAAAATTTATTCCAAATAAACTAAAAGTGATAGTACGTATTTTTTCTGGTCACTTTAATTTAAGCCTTAAAATTTATTAAAAATAAATTAAAATTGATACTAAATGTATTACTAAATGTACTTAAAAAACATTATAAAGCGTTTTAATCTACTTATTTTTCAAAAACTACTTATATTTTTGATATATAGAATAACTAGATCAGGGGTGCGCAACCTTTCCATTAATTCAGCCGCAAAACTACTTTACTCATTGATACTACGGCCACACAAAATTTAATTTAACATTGAGAGAGTTTAAATCCATTTTGATAAAATTATTTCCCTTGAATTTGAAGTAAAATGATATAGTGCATTATAATGACATGCATTGCCTACGGCCGCACATAAACGCTCTGACGGCAGCATGCGGCCGTAAGCAGATCCGTCTTAAGCCACTTCGGGGCCCTGGGCTAAGCAAAGTGCCGGGACCTTTAAAATTTCGAGCGAAGAAATAAAAAAAATAATAATAGGTTCCCTGTTTAGAAGACAGGACATACTGTTGGTTGGAGACTTAGCGTCTTATTTCATTCAGTATTAATAAAAACATTAAAAGATATTATGTAGGTTTCTAGTAACTTTTATTTATTTTACAAAACCTACTTACATTAATTAATGAACAAAGTTTACTTTTTCATTTCAAAATATGCACTATGCAGTCACAAGTTATTAATTTGGAAGCCTTTTTTAATAAGGGGTCCATGGCTACAGTCCATATTTCCCATGCCTTAAAACGGCTCTGGCTGTAAGGCCGCAGGTTGTGCATACTTGAACTAGATTATAAATAATATGGATTTATTAAAGCAAATATACATAAAATTGAATGTCTGTATGTTACCGTTTATTTAAATAATTGACAGTGGTAGAATTTAAAAAAACATAATTTCTAATACTGTTTTTCCTAGGGTGTGTTTATATCTATTTTTCAGTTTCTGAATTTGAGTCATTCGGGGTGAAAAACCCAATTTGCCATTTTGAATCAAAATAGAATCAACCCAAAAATTTAATAAAACGTACATTTTGGGAGGCATTTTAAAATGTTTAAAAATAAAGTAAAAACATTAATTTTTTGTTTTGTTTACCCTGTTTTAATAAAATAGTTTTCAAATAAAAAAATTAATATAAAAGGTCTTTTTTGACTGTAAAGGCGTCATTTTGTCAGAATTGAAATTTTTTTGTGTGTTAACTGGATTTAATTGTATCAGCTGTAATTTTATTAAAAATTCTAGGACTATTTTCATTTTTTTAATAAAGGGTAATCTGTGGTTTTGATAGTGAAACTGCACTTTCTTTGGTTGCTATTTATGATAATGCTTATAATATTAAAACGCGTCCCAGAATGTTACGTTTTTTTAAATTTTAGGGTTGATTTTATTTTTAAAAAAAAAGGGAAATTGGGTTTTTAATCCTGAAGAACTGAATTTCTGAAATTGAAACATAGATATGAACATCACCTACGAAAAAATTCATTAGAAAATGGGTTTTTTAAATTTTACGACTAATAATTTTTTAAATAACGGTAACACACAGATACACATTCAATTTTATATAAGTAAAGGTATCTCTCTAAGTAAATCTATGAATTATTTTCAATAATTTAAATTTTTTCCACCTTTATGGGATCCAAATGTGTCGGAGATTTTAGTGTTGAAAAATTAACTAAAATTTTTACGAAAGATGCATTTCTGGCTGCCCGACAATTTGAAAATTACCATTTTTAGTCTCTATATTTTAAATTTATATTTTATAATGCAAATATAAATGCATACAAATGTATATTAATTTAATATTTTATTTATAATATTAATAAAATGTATATTTAGTGTCTACTATTGACAAAATACCTGATACTTGTCAAGTAGTATATCATACAGAAAAAGAAGAAATTTTTTCTATTAGCTATCCATTCAGTTTACAAAAAAATGAAAATAAACAAGTAGAAACAACCCAAATTGGTGACTTCTCCACTTATGAAGACGATGAAAATAATTTGACTATAATCAAAACCAAATATAATTTACTAGAAGATGATATGGAAATCGCTAATGAAGAAATTTCCACACTTAAATTTGAAGGAGCTACACTGTTAGATTTATATAATGAAACAAAAATACAACGTGACGAAGAAAAAACTCAACATTCGGACTTAAAAAAGAAATATGAGTTAGTTTGCGATGAAAAAAAAGTAAATAATTAATTAAAATGTCCACTAATTATTATTTTTTATGTTAAAAATTATATAAAAAATATTAACATAGAAGAGCGAACTACAACTATTAGATAAAATCAGTAAATTAGACGAAGAAAGGTGGAGAGTAGCTGAAATAAAAAAAGAAATGTCTGCAAAGCAATCTATGGTAAATTTAAAAAATTTTTAATAAACACAGTTTAGCACTTCCACGAATCAAAAACAGTGTACGCACAACTTGACCAATCTAAAAACATTCAGCACGGTCTCCAGGAAGAAGTAACGTTATTAAAATCGACAATTATGGTTATGAACGATAAATTGGAGGAATATGAGGTAAACAATGTTTTAAACAAGTCTAAAACGTCATAGGCAACGACAAATGCAACTGCAAAAGCTCATCTAGACTTGAAAATAGATGTAATACACAAGGATGAAACAATAAAAACTTTATCACTCAATTTGGAAGAACAGGAAACAAGTTTCAGTGCGATTATTGAAGCATTAGAAAAGAAGGAAATTAAAAATAAAGAATGTATTGCAAAATTAGAGGTAAACGTGTTTGTATCTATTTTTAAATATTAAATTAATAAATAAAAAAAATCACATTAATTTATATTTTTTTAGAGTCAATTGGATAATGTACGAAACGAAATTGCTTCATCAGAGTCCAAGCAGAACGCTTTAGAATACAACAATAAATTAATGGAAAAAGCTTTAACCACATTATCTGAAAAACATCAAAGTCTTAGAAAAGAAAGCAAAGCCATGGAAGAAGAAATAATTTTATCCAAAACAGAAATGGCCCGTATATCAAATAATAAAATTGATCTTTTGGAAAAATTTAATGAGGAAAGAAAGGGTCTGATGGGAGTAATCATTTAAATTTTTTTAAATTATCAATTTAAATTTTTAGAAAATTGAATCTAGCAAAATAAACAGTGCCCAGTACTTGAATGACCTCAATGAAGCGAGAACTAGAATTTTGAATATGCAAAACACTAACGCAAGATTGGTAGGCCTTAACAAAGTATTCACCTCTCTTAAATCTCAACATAACGAATTAAAAAAAATGTACGATTCCAGCGTTAACGAGATTAAAAATTTGAAGGCAGAAATATCAGTAATTTTTTTAATATCAATCTAATTAACGTGTATCAATTTAGGCCATGACAGACAAGTCTAACGAGGTTAAAATTTTAAAATTGGAAATATTGTCTCTAAGAAAACAAAACGCTGAAAAAGGAATCTTCCAATCAAGTGCCAATCAAAAGTTAAATGATAATTTTGACGAGGATGCATATTATATGGAACTGATGATTGAGGAAAAAGCAGCTCGGGAAGATGAGGTAAAAGCAACTTTGAGACAATGGAACGAAAAGGCTACTAATGGTAACGATTGCTGATCTCATTATTATGTAATGTAGAGATTCTAACAATTGCTGATAAATAAATATTAAAATTTATTTGTATTCACCCCCACAAAACTTCTAAATTAATTGTTAATTTTTTAATTTTTTCAATAACCTTTGCTTGTCTGAGAAGAGGGTCCGTGTTGGGGTCGTAAATTGTATCTTTACTAGGAATTTCAATAACTGGAATAGTGCTACGAATGTCCAACTTATTAATTGTTGGTCTAATCATGTCTGCAATGTATTGATTTATTAGTAAAATGGCAATGTCCGATCGGTTTGTCAGTCGATTAAACTTTTTCTCAATATCTTTTACATTTGTTTCTACAATGTCCTTCATTCATTCATTCATAATTTATTCACCTTTTCGAACTATGAAAAAATTTGATTCCGCTTTATTTATGTGCCCGATTCCTCCCAATAAAAAACCTGTACACGTATCCTAATAAATGGTTAATTATTATGTATATTTACTTCATCTGCTATTATACCAAATAGTTTTGACTGTGTCATGTATGCTTTATAACCATAAGTACATAATCGATTTTAAAAGTTAAAACTTTATTTGTTGTACACTTACAATTTACAATTGATTTTCCAATTTTAAATATCTTAGTGCCTCCAATGTACTTTGCCATAGAATTAAATCTATATTCAGATTAAAATTCGTCTCATATGTCATTGTTTCTACTGATGCGTCCATACTTGTCATGTTTGCTTTGTTATTTTTCTTTTTAATGTTCAACTTTTTATCTAATTATATTAATATATTATTAATAAGATATTGACAACCTTTCGGCTCTTCTTTTGATGTTGCAGTTTTTGGATCCATTTCATTTTGTTGAGATGGAGTTGATTCATGATGTTTAGTTTTTCCATCTAATAAAGACGAAAGGTTTATTTTGTAGTTGGCAAGGGTTTCATAGATGGGTTCTGATATTTGCATTTCAAAATCATCGTTTTTTTTTTTTTTTTGTTTTTTTGTCAAGTCCTAAAACTTTTTAATTACATGAATATAAATCAATCATAACTTATATGAAGTAATTTAGTGTAAATCTATCTGTTTGTCTGTTACGATTTATTCAAAAAAGTAAAATGTGCACTGCACATTGTGCCGTTTTAAAAATACCAATTTATTAAATAGTTTTTCGAGAGCAAAGTTTTAGTGAGCATTTCATTTTCAAAATTTGAGTCCTTGAGTGTGACAAACCAAAAGTACTTTTTTTAAACATTTGTATACATTCTCATTATTTGAAAAAAGTTAATTTTTTATACGTAAAAGATTTTAACCTCATAAATTTGCATCTTCACTGAAGACTTCAGTCAAAAACGTAAAGTACAATTTTATTACCCATTATTTTACAAAGTATTATACAAAATACAAAATGACTTCACATAATTAATACATGGTAAACTTTAAAATATATTAACATTTTTTGGGTCAACTTTTTTTGCGTTTACTGGAGAAGAATTTCGTTTTTGTAATTGAGTATATACGATCTAAATAGGTTATTATCAACATTTATTAGACTATTACTTAAAAAATCGATATTTATCATATAAATTACCGATTGACGACAAATTTTAACATTTACTATGTTTTTAAACCAATTTCTGATGGGTAATATATTGTTTGTTTTTATTTGATTTACAAACTTTTTCTCGTTAAAATCCGTTAAAGAAAGCATTTTGGTTCTAAGAATATACCCATCATCATTTTCTATAATAAAAAAATCTATTTTTGGTATATTGGCTTTATCGTTAGATTTTGAGGGCGTTTTATATTTAGATCGACCTTGAGAACGATTACGCGATGCGTTTGTAGATTTTATTGATTTTGCAGATTGTTGTGATATTAGTGACTCATTTTCTGGTTTTAAATCTGTGGATGGCGTGGCAAATGAATACTCTGATATTGGTTTTTCATCATTGTAATTATTAGGTAGGTCTAATTCTATATAATACTTATATTCCACCATTGGTGTTTCTGCATTGGGTTTGCTCTATAAATGATGAATTTAAATAAACTAATAAATAAATGTATTGCATTTCATTACAACAAAATTACACGTACAATTATAGGACTTTTCTCATTTTTAAATTAAAGGGTAATGTGTCGTTTTGATCTTGAAGGTTTGCGTTTCTGAGGCTCAGATTTACGAAAATGTTAATGCTTTTAAAATTGGTTCCAGAATTTATGTTATTTTAAATTTTTCGGTTCATTTAATTTTTACAACAAAGGGCAAATTGTGGTTTTAACCCTAAAGAGCTCAAATTCGAAAAATGAAAAATAGATATAAACATCCCCGCGAAACACTGTAATAGAAATGTTGTTTGTTTAAATTCTAGGACTGTTAATGTTTTAAATAAACAGTAACACATAGACAGACATTACATTTTAATGTAAAAGATAATTATCCTTTATACTCACTTAGTAAGTATTGAATATTATATTATGCAATAGTGAGCACAATGATAAAATTTAAAAGGTGTTGTAATAACATAATTATAGAAAATTGTACAATGTTGGGTAGTGCGATTTAATTTATTTATCAAATAATTTGGCTGTAGATCTAATATTTCGTTTTAAATATTAGCAAAAAAATGTTATGAAAATATTAACACAAAAATAATAACTTTTTTTAATTATTTTGATAGTTTTTTAATTGTAACTTTTTTAAAATTGCATATTTATAAACCAAACTAAGTTGACTGTTATGTACTACGTACAAACAATACCTAGTTCTACCGAGGGCACATTTTTATTCCACCAAAAAAATTCACGTTGAAAATCTAACTTAAAAATCCTACTACACTATTATCTATGTAAGTATTTACATATGTATTCACTATTATCTATGTATGTATTTACATATATATTCACTATTATACAATCCTTTAAAAGAGTGGTTCCCAATCTTGTTTCAGGTAAAACCTCATATCACATTACTTTTTACTTTAAAGTGAATTATTCCATCTTAATTTTGTTTTAACATTTGCATAAAGAATTTTAAAAACAATTATTGTCCCATTTTTTTAATTTATTAGATAGAATGTGTGTATAATATTAAAAATAAAGTAAAAACAGTCCAATCCTACAAATTTTCATAAATAGCATATAAACATATTCCAGATGAATTTTACCAATATTGCAAAAGATTGTAATATATATAAAAATAATAATAACACAGTAGTACAAAGTAGGAGTATTATTTTTAGTAATTCGTTGTTGTAATTTTAATTTAAATTTTAAACAAAATGTTTTAAAAATGAAAATTTGAGATTGAAAAATTGCGAAGGAATGAATTATATAAATTTTCATTATATTTAATTGGAAATGTGTAGACGTTCAATGCACATTTTTTTTGAAATTGTAGGATCAATATTTACATTTTAATCAAAATATTTGAAAAATATTGGTTGATAATATATTCAAAATTATTTTTCACCGCGAATGCGTAGATTTCTCAGGTTGAACTTTTGTATTTATATCAACTGGCATAAGCGCTATCAGAATAACCTTCATTTTTTAATTTCGAACCGTTAATTATTTCACATTTTTTGTAATAAAAATATTTCGGAAAAAAATATATGAATACTAAAATGCTTTTTTGACCGTGAAGGCGTCATTTATTTTGATTGAAAATTTTTGTGTGTACAATTCTGAAAAACAGGATACAACTGTAACACCTCTAAATTTTTTTAAATTCTAGGGCTGTTTTCATTAAAAAAAAGGGGTAATTTGTGGTTTTGACCCTGAAAATATATTTTTTTAAAATATAAATTTATGATAATATTTATGATTTTAAAATCTGTATCAGAGTATATAATTTTTTAAATTCTCCAACTTGTTTGATTTTCAAAAAAAGGGACAACTGGGGTTTTTGACCCGTAAAATGTGAGTTTGGGAGGTTGAAATTTATTTTACTAACACTCCCGGAAAAAACTGTATTCGAAATGTGGATTGTATAAAATTTTAAGATAGGTAGTTATTGAAATAAACGGTAAGACACGCACACAAACAAATATTGCATAGCATATTATATAGGTAAGGATATAGAAAACTATAAGCCATTGATTTTAACCTTTCAAATGTTGTTTTATAAAATTTTTGATACCTTAGTCAATAAAATATAGCCGTATCAAAATTGGCATAACCGAAATTAATAAAAATGTAACCCGAAAAATTGATGTGACTAAAAAAAACAAATTATACTACACTAATCAACGTAGTAAACTTGTACCTACATATATCTCTTAGGTTAGATCAAAAAATCTGGTATAGTAGTGTAATCAATTAAAAAAACGATCTTAAATGAAAAAACCCTCGGCAGAGCTAGCTACAGTTTGTACAAAATACACAACAGTAATTTTGGTTTAATAATATTTTAAAAGTTTTACCACTATTTGATTATTCTCTATATCAATATTTTCAAAATTTGAAAACATCATGTTGATTCTAACAGTACTCGTGTTTAGTTCTATAAAATAAATTTAAATTTAGAATATTATACTATTATTTAAAATATATTAAAATCTTGAGTTGAGAGGTGAAAAACTTTTTCATATATGCAAATTATTTTACCAAACCTTTAAAAAATTAAAAAACAAAAATCTTTACTCAACTGAAAATATTATAATAAATACTCTTTTTTTATATTTGAAATTTTATTATTTTCAATTTACCTAATCTTTTACTTGTCGTTCTACATTTATGTTTTTCATCCAACTTAATTTCGTTTTCATCCAAATATGATAATTTATTCAAGTAATCAATGATATATATCCTGTATTCTGATATTAACTAATTGAAAATTAATAAATAGGGTGTAACGTTTCTATCTCAAACGAGGATATGAAATTACTAAAATAACTAAATTAATATATAATAATAATCTAAACTCCTCTGAGAGGGACCCTATCGATCTGATTAAAATGTGGTGTAGAACTTTTCAAAAAAAAATTTTTTTAGAGCTCGGCTTTTAGAGTCATATTACTTTTTTTCATTAAAATGTATTTAAAACGTAAATAACTAAATTTCAAATGATACACTCAAATTTTCAGTTAAAATAAATTTTTGGTAATTATAAATTTTTGAATTTTTATATTTGACCAATATTACCAAAAACCCCTTTTTATGGAAAAAACGCCTTGTGAAGTTAAATGTTTCATTTTTCTCTTTAAATTTGGTATATGTCTTAGTAGGTCGTACATTAATCGTATTTATGTTTAAAATATAATCCTTGATGCCAATTAAAAAAAACGGAGGAAAAGCGCGCGAAAACCTTACAAAGGAAAACCGCTTAATATTTTTACGGTAAATTTTTCGAAAAATATATTTTTTAGGAGTTGTTAAGTACTTTCTTCAGCGTGGTATAGGGTATTTTCAACAAAAATCAATTTTTGTAAAAAACAAACAGCCCTACTGTACACTGTATAATACAAAACATGTAATTTTAATCCAAGCTTTGGATTCGAAAGTATAATCATGGTCATTAAAATGTTCTACAATGTAAAAAAATTAACTTCAAGTAGGAGACTTATATTGATCTTGAATCCCAGTAAAATAAACCGACTACATAGTGTACCGATAAAAAATACGGATAGATTACAGATTAATAAATTACAGATATTGGATTTCCCATCAAGCACAGCATTCGCAATTTATCAATTTCACCGATAATTTTAACTGTGTTGTATAAATCTGTTATATTATTGTAACTTAAATCCAAAAAATATAAATGTTGCCATTCCGGAGGATTCAAAAACTTCAAAATACTTTCAAATCTATTCCAACTTAACCCTAAATATTGTAGTTTTGGAATTTCTTTAGGTATAAATTCTTCAATAAATTCCAATCGATTAGCACATAATTCCAAACTCTTAAAAAAATGATTAATTTTATTGTTTTATAATTACTTTTAAAGTTTTTGGTATATTTTTGCAATTAATATTTTCCAAATAATTTGCCGACAAAACCAACGTTTGTAAATTTTTAAATATCGTCAAAGTTTTATCAATTTTTGTTATCTAAATTAAATGTTCAAAAGCTTAAAATACAAATTAAAAATAATTTACTTCTTCATTGTTTAATTTCAAATACGTTAATTGTAAAATGTCATATTTAGTATTATTGACAGTATATTGTATTCTTATATTTCTGAAATCATTTGACCAATTTTTTTTTTCATTCCATATTGATTTTTCGTCAGTTAAATAATTTACAAGTTCTTCTGTACTAAATTTGGTCACGTCATTGCAAATGAACTTTTTCCCACTACGCTGAAAATATTTTATATTATAATATGGAAAGCATTTTACCCATTTGGAATTTTTGTTTCCTATCGGAAATTCTTCCAATTTTAATGTTTTTAATTTTAAATAAATGACATTGCTAACTAATTTCATTATAATTAGTTTTTTAGCTATATTATGCTAAATTTTATATATTTATTTATTCTAAGCAACTAAGAATACTGTAATTTATATAACAAAATAAAAATGGACGAGTTAATATCAACTTAATATACACTTTTAATTTAAAAAATGAATACATTCGTATATAAAAATTAAGATTAAAATTATTTAATTATTTTTTTCTCTTCTTTTGGTACGGGTGATATTCCTCCTAAATAAAGATATATTTTATTATTCTAAAGGTACATTATATTTAAACATTTATATATATTTACCAAATATTCTTGAAATATATGATTCATTAATGAAATGTAGTAATCTTTTTCAATGTTGTAAATTTTTCCGGTTGGGCCTAGTCGTTTGGTTTGGTCGTTTAAGTTTCGTACTACATATTCGTAAATTTTCTGTCCGGTCGGTTTTAATGTAGTAATATTTTTATAATCTACTTCGGAGATTATTCTTTTGATTATTTTTTCATTTCGTGACTAAAAAATGTAATTATTAACCGGATTTACAATGGTCCATACGTAACCGTTAAATAAAAGTAAAACTCGTTAAAAATGTGTTAAAATGTGTATAATCATTTATTGAAGAAACTGACAGTCTCTGAAATTTCTAACACAATAATTTCAAGTCAATTTTTTTCGGTGCAGAAAGTAATTTAATTTAAAGATATACACCTTCACGACCAAAAGTACAAATATCCATTACATTGTAATTTTCAAAAATGAAAAAAACAAATACAGGACATTATGAATGTATTCTTAAAATTTAAAAAAATCACAGCTAATACAGATTTTTCCAGTTGATATACAGAAAATTTTTTTAATCTCACAAATTGAAGTCTTTGTGGTCAAAAAATCACTTTATTATTCATAAATTTATACCTCAGAAACTTACAACTTCATTGTCAAAATCACAAATTACTTTTTTATTAACAATTGAATTTCACACAATTTTATAAAACATAAATTCCAAGATAGTTTTTAAAATTATAAGAATTATCATATATGACGCCCTCAAATAAGTGCATTTTCACGATTAAAACCACAGATTATGCTTTTTTTAAAAAATGAAGTCCTACAAATTAAAAAAATTTTAGCTGAAACAGTTATATCCAGTAAGCACACACAAAAATTGCATTCTGACAAAATGACGCCGTCACGGTCAAAAAAGCACTTTAGTAATCAATTTTTTTTTATTTCGAAACTATTTTATTAAAACAAAAAATTTTAAATAATTAACGTCCATCTATTAAAAAAAAATATTCTGATACCGCCTATTCCAGTTGATCTACAGAAAAAATTTGAACAAAAATCCACGAATTCTAGGTAAAAAATAACTTTTAATATATTATCAACTAATTTTTCATACTTTTGAATTAACATTTAAAATTAAAATTATATATTCATCCTACAATTTCTTAAAAAGTGGGAATTGGTTGTATACACATCTTCACAAAATTAGCCTTCTTTTTTTAATGAAAACAGCCCTAGAATTTAAAAATTTAAATCTGAATAAGTGACGACTTCACGATCAAAAAAGCATTTTAGTATTCATATATTTTTTTTATAAAATATTTTATTAAAACAAAAAATGTGAAATAATTAACGGTTCGAAATTAAAAAAAGAAGATTATTCTAATGGAGCTTATTCCAGTTGATATAAAGACAAAATTTCAACCCCGGAAATCTACGCATTCCCCGGGTGAAAAATAATTTTTAATATATTATCAACCAATATTTTTCAAATATTTCGATAATCATATAACAACGAATTACTAAAAGTAATACAATATTATTATATACAATATTTGTTAAATATTTTGAATATTTTTTAATTACCCATCATATATTCAAAAATAAGTATTTATATTTACCTTAAAATCTACATTAATTTCATCAAATGTTTCGAAAAAAGCATTTCTGATTGATATTGTTACTGTCGATTTTAACTAAAAATTTTAATCTTAAAATAAATAAAAATTAATAAAAAGCCAAAATATTCATATGATCCCTGATCAGTATTGAAGTGAACATATTATAAAATAAATGTAATAACAATTCTGATTAAAATTATTATTACAATAACAAGCTACATGTATAATATATATTTAAATTTACTTTATTCCCATCATCATATTCTGATTTAAGCAATGATTCAATATTGTTAGAATTAATTTTGGATAAAATTTCTTTAGACGGTTGTCCAGCAAACAATGGAAGTATATATATACCATCATTTACAAAATTACTAAATTTATTAAATAAGACTGGATTTACCAATAAAACCTGTCAATCAAGCTCACAGCACTCCAACAAGAAAAATTTGATTTTCGTATTTGTAATTTGTCAGGGACTAGAATTCCAGGTGATTTATGCTCTGCTGTAGGTTTATATACATGTTTTACATTGAAAAATTGAATCAACAGTACAGCGTCACTTACTGCTTTATTAATATGTAAAACCTACATTCAATGTAAACGTTTTTAAAATTAATCCGTGGTTCGTGACCTGATTGGTCACAGAGCTTGATATTGTTCAATTTTGATTAAAAATTACTTACAACAATTTACTCAAATTAGTAAAAAAAAAATTTGTCCGATTTATCAATATCATTTATTTTAGTGAATATATGACGAATATGATCATCACTCTATTTTTTTGTCACATTTTAATATTTACATATTAAAATATTTAATATATAAAAATGTTAAATTAATAAACAGAATTTGACATTAATGTAACTTTATTTTTAAAACTTGGTTCAAATTTAAAAAATATAGCTGTAAAATGATTTTTATTCGAAAATTTTCTGGTACTCCCAAAAAAGGTTTGACATCCCCTGGGTGCCGGCATCCTAGGTTAAAACCTATCCACGAAGGTTTGTGGAAATTCGGTTAAAAAAATATTGAATTAAGATTACCGAGTCCATATCGTTCCATTTTGGCCACCGTTTAAAGGATTCAAATATAAGATTTTGAGAGACAAAATGATTCAAGTTATTTCTATTTTCTGTTTTATTTATGTGACAATAACAACTTGGAAAGTGTTGATCTTAATTAATATTTTTTATTATAATTCAGTTAATATTGGTAGGATAAACTGAAAAATATAAATAAAAATTTACCTGGCAAGTTAAAGGCATCAACAACTCTTGTAAATATTCCATATTTTTGTTTGTATGATATAATTTTTGATATTTCCATTAAAGGTAGGTCTTTATGTAGCAATGACTTCTCAAATAATTGTTTATAGAAGGATTTGCATTCTGTTATATAAAATATAATATTATTGATTTTCCAACTAAACCTTTCTCTAATATGTCTTTTTTGTTTTTTAGAGCGTACGCATATTGTACCATTTCTTGAACATGAAAGTTGAATTTTTTTTTATTGGGGTCGTATATTTCTTTTAAATATTTTTTTTCCAATTCATTTGCATTTTTTTGTTGGTCAAATAAAGCACTGTAATCTTCAGTTAATTCTGATTCTAATGGATATTCTAATGTGATAAATAACACGAATATGTAATTACACTAGTCAACACTCAAAAATCTTTCTTCTTAATATGTATTTAGTTTGGTGTAGTTTTTCTTTGCGATTCTAATGATATTAAACATGTTTGTGGCTTACGTCAGAATAAGACAAAATTTTAAGTTGATTCTTTTTTATTTTAAAAAATAATAATATTTGTCATAGTACTTAATTTTAAAATTCAAAAATCATTATTTCAAGATTATTCGATATACATAATATGTAATTATAAAATAAGACACTTTTTCGCTAAAATCGCCTTTTATCTACACTTTAAAATATATTTGATTAAAATTAGCATAAGATAACTAATCTAAAATTAATATTAAACAATTTTATATCATTTTTATCTAAAAAAGATTAATCTTTATTTTTATATTTCTCCTACAAATGTGATTTTTCAATTGAAGTAACAGATCACATTTGACGCCTAAATTTATGTGGCTGTACGACATTGAGAAAAGAAAAACCTATGTTTGAAATACCACGCATTTGACTACACCAAAGTATCATCCAGAAGAATGCTATTTTTGTCAAGCGAAGTTATTGAATAAAAAAAATTTAAACTGGGCAATTATCCTGGTACGCTTTCATCTCAAATTTCACTTATAACGGTGAAAATTTATGGAAATATTTTTATATTTGAATATGCACCTGAAGTGGAAGACACTGATTATAAAATGAGTGATGAAAATGAATCAAAGTGTTTATATAAATATGATTTGATGATGATTCTCATGCTAATTTATTTATACGAAATTGCGGAGCTTTCTCGGACGAGAAGGGATAACGGTTTGACAAAACATTGGGAATATATGAACAACGATTTCACAAAACAAATTTAAAAAACATGGCGGTGTAAAATCATGAATCAAAAATATTTTTTGTTAATAATAATAAAATAAACTTACATTGTTAATATTTTTATTTTGTATTTCGTTTTTAATTCATTAATTACGCTTGATGTAGACATAGACCATTTCGGTGAAATAAACTGTATCAGTACTTTTAAATTTTCTTTTATACAAGATAAGATTCGTGAATAAAGATTTTGATTTCAACAAATTTATTTTATTTCAGGTGCGTACTGCAGATAACTGTTTTCAAATTTTTTTTATTTTTTTAGATAAGATTTAAATTATATATTTAACAATATGACAGTCATAGCTAAATAAACACTAAAAAAACAAAGCTAATATATCCATTTATTCATTATATTACCTTATTTTTGCTACCCTGTATTTCGGGTACCTGACGTACACCAATAAAAAAATAATATACATAATGACGCCAAGAAAAAACTACATATATGTATAATGATACAAAATAGAAAGATTTTTGAAAGTCGATTTTTGTTGACTAGTGTTATAATCATTTTGCTATAAAACCTTCTTTGTATACAGAGTAATATAGATATGTGGTAGGATATTTGATTTGATCATTTTTATCTTGTTTATTGCTAGATTTACCGCTTTGTAGATTTTGATAAATTGGGACATAATAACGACCATCATTCAGCAGACTATTCTGTTGATATAAAAATATTATTGAATATCTTTATATGTATAATTAATAATTCGCAGTGTTAGAGTTATAATGTTCTATCTGCATAAATATAGTTTTCCATAAATCGATTTTAAAGTTTAAAAGTACTATATTGCCTAAAATATAATTTTTATGTTGAAATTTAATTATACAATTTAGTTTTTTAATATTTGTTAAAGTATATTGAAAAGTTTCGTACGATAAAAATAAAAAAATAAGGGTTTTTCAGAACTTAAATTTCATTAATAGAACAATCTGTCTATTTGATTTGAAAAAATTGCAATTAAAACATTATTCTATAGAAACTGTTAACATTTAACATTTTTATCATCAAAATTAATTTTTATCAATTTATATGTTTAAATTATAAAATTTTTTACTCATTGTCCATTTTGATTAATATACTTTTAATATCTTTCTTTTTAGAATCTGTAAAGTTATTTTTAATAGGAATTTGATAATTTTTTAAGTAATTATCAAGTCAAGATTTAGTAATTGAACCAGTAAATGTTCGTTATATCATAAAATACGTTTTCAAGCTTAATTTTTTTGGTAAAAATGTAAAAGATATGATTTAAAACATTTTTCATCAAAAACCTCATTTTTGACAAAAATGCATATAGAACATTATAACTCTAACACTGCGAATTACTATTATTATAATGGAATGTGGAATTTAAAATTGTCTGTATGTTACACGTTTGAGCAAAAACTACGAATCGCACAATTCTATAATTACACTTTTATATGTCACAATTTACTTTCAAATGTCACAAACCACCTTAAAATACATGGAACCAACTCTTTAACTGTCAAAAACATATAACAAATTAAATTACTTGAATTAAAATAAAAACAAAAAAATATATCTGGAAACCTCTGTCTTGGCAGAGCAGACAAGCTAGTCTGAACTAAAATATTAAATTGATAATTAATAAAATTTAAAATTTAAAATTTAAAATTTAATTTAAATAAATCTTATTAAAGGTTTAGAAATAACAAATTAATCATAATTGCTTAAAAGTTACTGGAAAATCTTTACATAGATATTTTAAAAAATTACGTTTTTGAATAAAACTAATTCACATTCTCCCAGTAACTCTAACGTTAATTTTGGATAGCTCAATGCATAGACAAATACTCGAATAGAACAATCTTTGTCAGATTTTTCTTTTAATCTAATTTTATCAGAGATTATACTTGGATATCGAGCATTTGATGACAAATCGCAAAGTACAATCTTTTCATCTTTTATGACATGATTTTTAATCTGGGTTATTTTAATCTAAAAATTTAATTATACTCTTATAAATATAATTACGTTTCAACCAGGAGTTTTCATAGGTGATATGCAATGATTTTGGATAGCTCAAAGTGGGTTTAAATACGTTTAAAGTGATATTTTATTTTTATAGTTAAAAATATATTACATAATTATGTCTTATAATTTTAATATTTATCGATCCGCTTAATATCGAAGAATGATAATTCAGTCAACTTTACAAGTTAAAGGAAATGGATTTTAAGCATACATCAGTGGTGCACGATTGGAGATCCCTGTACCCTTGGGTCGATAACTATATACCTGGGTCTGTGAGATTCAAATACAATATAAAAAAATGCTAAAGTTGCCAGATTTTGGCAATTTATCTCAAAGCGAAGACCACATCTACATTATTATTTAAAAAATCGCACTTTCATTCCACCGTTAATAAAATTTAATAAAAAATACCATTTCAAACATCAGGGAATAATCAAATTTTACCGATATTGTTTCGAAAAATCCACTTAATAAAACCACAAAATAAAAAATGCAATTTTCCCAACCCTTAAGGGAATAATCATTTTTTTAATATTTTTTTGAAAAACACGATTTTACCAAATCTTATGAGAAAAATCGACTTAATCAAACCACAAAATAAAAATTACAATTTTGCAAACCCTTAAGGAAATATCCTCTTTTTTCCAATATTTTTTTGAAAAACACAATTTTAGCTAATCTTTTGAGAAAAAACCTTTAATTTTTTCATAAATGTTTTATATTTCATTTTTCCTTTGGTGTCAAAAAAAAAATAAATATTTTGAAGTGGGGTCCGTACATTATTTGAATCTGTACCACTGGCCAGGGCCGTGGAGAGCCAGCAGTAGACCGATCCAAAAGGAAATTTTAGACCCATACAATTTTTTTTGAATTGGGACGTCTCTTTACATTAAATTACATTGTTTAATCAATCGTTTATTGCCTAAAAACTGAGGATAACAGTTTTAAATCGCATTGGTCGTCATAATTTTGACATACTTAACAAATTTTCCAACATTAGTATTACTAAATTACTATATTAGGCCCATCGTGATTGTAGACCGGGCCATATAACCCTATCTATCTCTCCAGGGCCCTTCCACTGTCATAGATGCATGGATCATGCGTAAAATAAGACACAATAATGAATTAATGTTATATCCTATCAACTCGATTTTCATATCAACTGGTATAAAATAATTTACAAAAAATGTTAACTAAAAATGAATGTCTGCTTATCTGTTACCGTTTATATCAGAAAATAGGAGGCGTAGAGTTTTACAAATACAAATTTCTAATACAGTTTTTTAAGGGTGAGGTTTTATCGCAAATTTCATTTTCAGAAATTTGGTCGGTTAAAGTCAAAAACCTCAATTATCCTTATTTTAAAAACTAAACTATTCCTAGAATTTAAACAAATGTACACTTTATATAAAGTGGCCAGAAAAATACGTACTATCACTTTTAGTTTATTTGGAATAAATTTTAAGCCAAAAATTTTCGTTCATCATAGATAAGTAGTTTTGGCTTTACATTCAACACCAAATAAACTAAAATTGATAGTACGTATTTTTTCTGGCCACTTTATTTTATATACAGCTTTAAAAGCATGAACGTTATCATGAACTTAAATTTCAAAAAAAAATTTTTGGGAATAAATTCATTAACAAAAACAAAACATTTGAAATAATTAATGGTCCTAGAATTTAAATAAAAGATTATTCTGATACAGTTTATTCCAGTCGATCTACAGAAAAATTTTTAATATATTATCAACCAATTTTTCATTTTTTAAATTAAAAATTAAAATTAAATATTCATCCTACATTTTTAAAAAAAAGTGGGAATTCATTGTATACACATTTGAAATACAGAAATATGAGTTTCAATTTCATTAATTGATTCCTTCTGTTTTTTTATCATTGCTACGCAATTTATCATTTTCAAACACTTTCAAATTTAGTTTTAAAATCAACTTAAGTATAACTTTGTTATTATAATTTTAAGATTTATGATGTTGATAATATTGTTTCATCCGACATTCATGAATCATTTTGTAAAACAAAAAATTTCAAAGAATTAATGGTCCCAGAATTTAAAAATAAGATTATTCTTATACAGCTAATTTTATTTAACATAGATAAATACATAAAATGTCTACTTTATAAATATTACTGCAATTAATATAGCTCCTTCAGGCAAAATTTCAATTTTATTTAATTTTAGGTTTACATTATTTTCAATCTCTTCACCTTCATCTCTAATTAATTAGTTTATTAGAAAATAATATAATGTACTATGCAATAAACTGCTAATAAGAACCATTTTTGAGTTGTTCTTATAGACAATCAAACATTATTTTAAAACAGGTGTCGCCAACCAGTAACCCACATAATAATTTTGGTAACCCTTGCTTAAATATGTACATTATTTACTTTTATATTTTTAAACACCGTTTTAATAATTTTCTACTATAATTGGTTCCATATTTAATCATTTTAATACTGAATTTTTAGATCGCCCGGAATGTTATTGTGTTTAATATGCTAAAACCGTTTCTGTTTGATTAAAATTGAAATGTATCATGTGTAAATTTTTAAAGACGAAATCCGTAAATTTATTGATATATAATAATGAGTCATTAATGACCCACGATATGTAAAAGGTTGTCGACTCCCAGTTTAGACTAAACTTTATCAGTTAAGAATGAGTAATGCAAATATTAATTTTTTGATAATTACAATAAAAAAGAATTACATGGAACTATCGGATTCAATTGCTGTTGTAGGTTTATCTGTACCAGGTGTATCAGAAATATAAAAAGATTTCTCAATCTTAAATGCTAAAAAGAAATTGAAACAATAAAACAGGAACTACATAAAAGTATAATAAGACTTACACGAAATTATATGAGAAATTAGTTCTCTGTAAATGCTGTGTTGTACATTAATTTTGACAAAATCATCGAAATTATCATTACAAAATCCGATACTTATTTTGGGTCGAATGATGTGGAGACAATCATCCAAATCGTTATCTTTACCTTCTTCAATATTGAATGGATGAATTATAAAACTACCCAGGTATACACGTGCCATACATTCATCTTTATTGAAAAGATAATTTAATTTTTCATTCGATTCATATATTTTTAATTTATCAACATTATCAATTTTACTTATTTCTGCAGTAAATATAACGTAAACTACTAAATTTTCTGACAAGTTTTCTTTTGTTTTGACTTTTTTTTCTATTGCGTCAAATAATGCATATGTCTTCATTGAATGTAACTTTAAATTGTAACATACTGTCGATTCGTTTTTTTCATCTTTTTCATCATTTTTGTTTTTATCATTGCTTTCACCATCTTTATTAATGTCATCATTTTTATTTTCATTTTTTCTATCCACCATTTTTTCGGTTACATCAAAATATATACCGTCGATTTTTTGATAAAAATATTCATTTTCATAATTATAATCAAAACTTCGCAACCCTTCAACATTTTCTGAGCTATTTTCATTAATGTTTTGTAAATGACATAAAATTAATTCCATTTGAAATAATTTCATTTTCATAATTTCGTTTAATATTACTTTCTAAAAATATATTAACATTTAGTAATTAGCAAATTTTTTAATTTTACCAACAATTTTTCACTTTTCAAATAAATTTTTTACATTTCTTTTTAAATTTAAATGCTCAATTTAAAAAAATTAGCCCGCATTTTATAAAAATGATGTAAAATATCGTAAAATGTAAAATCTCAGTATAAAAGATTCGGTTCTGCATTGGTCCCC
The DNA here is from genome assembly GCA_001642005.1 of Intoshia linei. Lineage (NCBI taxonomy): Eukaryota > Metazoa > Orthonectida > Rhopaluridae > Intoshia > Intoshia linei. Next base: position 10,428 of record LWCA01000250.1, on the reverse strand, counting down.
TGTTTTCTTATGAAATAAAATAAAATTTTCCAAAAAATTATACCCACGTACAGGATTGGCTTACAATGGCACTCAACTGAAAAAATAATATGTTTAATAGATAGATTAATGATTTTAATAATTTACCTCGTCTTGATTTAATTCATCAAAAGATAAATCAATGCTAAAATGTGACAATGTAAATAATGGAATTTTTAAAATGTAAATTGTTTCATCACACCTAGAATTATAATTCATTTATTTTAATTTGCTAATCATTAAATTACGCGTATTTTTCTTTTTGTACATTTTTATACATTTGAATAAAATGTGATAATTTTGAAGACTTCATCAATTGAAAAATAATTGACTAAATTGAAAATTAAAATGTTTTTAGATAATTAATTATAATTTAAATAGTTTTATTATTTTTTTTCAAAAATTCACATGGGGCTTTAGGGTGCTCTTAAATGTGCACTAAACCCTAGTTACTAGGGTGTCACATTTATTTGAAATTTTGCAATATTTTAAAACGTACCAGGTAGACCATGTGTATTTTTGAATAGAAATCACGATGTCAAAAAACCGTTTTTCATAAATATTGTTGTATAAATTGCATAAATATAGACATTGTTTATTGTACGTTTTCATGGACAAACATACCTTAGCCGAGACCACTTTGGAATTTAGACGAAATTTTTGTAAAATGGAACGTAATTTTTCCAAATTGAGCATTAACAAATTATATTTTTGAATATCAACTACTTTTATTGTACAATATACAATGTATATTATACATTATATTTTGTGTGTTAAATTTAAAATTTTAAGTCAAGAGCCTTGGAGAGGTTGCTAGGGCTATATGACACTAGACATAGCTTTTTAAATTTTTTAAGGTCCATTTTCCATTTTCGGTAGGCCTCGAGCTGGGTAGGTTCGGCTTTGAATATGAATTAGCGGTTTCCTAGGACGTTATACAATAATAGATCAAAAATAACCTCATCGATTGTAGTATTACAAATTAGGATATCTTTAATAATGAGCAAAATGGTCAAATTGATATTAACAAACGAATTGAGTGACCAAAAATTGAGAAAAAGTTGATCCCAGCAAAATAAGACTTGTTGATTTGTTAAAATTGTACAATATAATCTATTTATCCAATTTACAACGTTTCGTTGAATGGTCTTACAACTCGTCAATTGTTGTGTAGTTTTTTTGTCAGACAAATTAAGTTTCTAAATTTTAATAGTTAGGTTCATATATTTTGCATTTAACCTCATATTTTTCACCATCAAATAAGTAATTGTACAATTCTTGGTCAATCAAATTAAGTTGTTGCATTGTTCTATCAGTAATGGATAAAATATTGTCAGTTTGAGGGAATACATAACTCATAAATAGGGAACTCAACATGGCCATTTCGTAGTAAAATCCTTCTAAAATTTAATTTTTTTTCATTTTTATTATATCCTTGCTTATACATATGTATAAACGTCAATTTATGTCTATTTGTTATTTGTTTGTTAACTGTTTGTAACGATTTATTTTATAAACTCATAGTTCTAAAATTTATGTTTTACAAAATTCTAGGATATTTTTTTCCTGTCACTGTTTTATCATAAAATTGAATCTGGGCAATTTACATCTTCGCTGTTAAAAACGTATTTTAACATTTTATCAACCAATATTTCATTTAATTGAACTTAACTTTATTATAATTTCGGCATTTTAGCTAAATTTTAGCTTAGTAAAAATTGTAAAATAATGTCATTGGGACTAAGAATGTATTTGTACGTTGTACGTTGTACAAAACAAAGAATCTATATAATTAATAATTATTATTATTACGTTCTTTGGATATGTTTTGGTAAGCCAATATCAGCGGATACAAAACATATATAAAATTTGCTTCAAATTTGTTTGTCGCAGTGTAAATTATGTTTAATATTCTAAGTAAATCCTTGACAAACTCATCAGTAGATCGATTGTATAATGTAGATCTTTCATTAAAGTAAATCTATTAATATTAATGTTTTTAGTATACATTATAGTATAGTATATTAAGTTTCAATTATAATTGTAGTTACGGAGAAATTATAAAAATATTTTATCATTTACGTTTTTAATATTCTTAGAAATAAGAGAATCAATTGGTGATTTAACTGCATTAACAATATCTAGTTGACGTATTCCTCTTTCAATGTTATTATGAAAAGTTTTTCGATATTGTTTCTTGTCATAATTACTAAAATGACATAATAGAATTGTAAAATTACGGTACCTAGATTTATTTTTGAAATTATCGCTTTTTATTAAATTTTCTGCATTAAAAATACCATTACTCCAAAGGTACATCCTTAAAGACGGAGATAAGGGTAAATTTTTTAAAAATAAACAAATTTTGTACATATCCACCTTATTTTGCTTGAGTAAACCAACTATTGATCTGCCCAATGCGTCACTCAATATTCCAACTAAAATGCAAATGTATATTTAATTTACAATTTTTAATTTTCATTATTACTTTGAGTTTTTTCGATATTTTCGGCATCGTTTATTGATTCAATATTTTTAAAATTCAAAATATTTAATAACTTGTTGGATGAAATTGAATCAGTGGTAGTGGAAAGTTGATACTATAAATACTATAATACATCCAAAGTATTCAAATAACCTCAAATGTATACGAAATTTGATTTAAATGTCGATTTACACCCTTTTCTATGATCCCATGTAATAAATCTTTCATTTCCAAAGTGTTTAAACTAATGAGGTATATTAACGTTGCAATATTACAAACCTTTTTAAATCTGATGTTGTTTTGAATATTGCATTCGAAATCACCGAATTTGCAACATTTTCGAGGGTAACATCAACCTATATTAATATTTATTATACTGGAATTAAAATAAAACAATGGCATCTTCTTCTACGCCGAAATAATTTTTCTCAAATTCAGGTGTGTGCTTTTTAATTATATACTTGTATAAATCGTCATCTAAAGAACACATGGATTTGATATTTTTAACATATGTCTTTTTTAATTCATCGCAAAACTAAATATTATTAATACATTTTTTAGACGGAATTTAGTCGTTTTACTTTGATAAATGTTTCAGTTGGTAGTTTTGATTCGTCGTAGCAAGAATCTAGCCACGGTAGTTTAAATGGTCGATTGATTGTCATGTCGAATAAATTTTAATACATTTAGTGTAAAATTAAATTACATATATTTTATTTATTACTAGGATATTATAAATACGATACTTATTTTCTTATTATTTGTAATGTTTTATATTACAAATTTATAAATTATAATTATAATCATGGCAAGAGATACCATCAAATAACAATATATGATTAAAAACACTTTAAATAGTCAAATGCCGCTAATATGCTGGCAGATAATATTTTGAGGTGTAAATATAATGTACAATGTATATGAATATATGTAAATAAACATTTAATATATAATACCATTTTTGTTTGATTTTAATTGATTAATTGTAAAATACCTGTAGTCTCACTAAGAATTTTCTTCTCATATAAAATAGTTCCACCTTTTATATTTAATATACACTTGCGTTTTTGAAAATTTTCGCATTCGATCATACTAAAATAAACTCATTGTATTGCAAATTTTAATTAGTTTTTTAATTAAATTTTATGTAAAAAGTTAAATTTATAGTTTTTTTATCATTTCTTTGTCATTTTGAGGGCAAACGGAATTGAATGAGTACCCTTAATATTAAAATCCCTCTACAATTGACGATTTTAGATATACTTTATGTAATGCCGACATTAACCAGTTACTAAACTTTAACCGAAAAATCGCCATTTTTGATCGTTTTAGCTCCTATCCTGAATTTTTTAAATAAATTTTTATAAAAATTAACAAGTAGGTTTGTACTAAGTATATTAAAATATTTTGAAAATATTTTCGAAATCCCAAATAAAATTTTCATTTTATTGCACATTGTTACTTATGCTATACTTACCAGTTCACTAATTATTTACTATTTATTTTTTTACTAGCTTGACTGTTGTGTACTTTGTAAAAATACACCAACTACCTCTGCAGAGAAAGAAATTTTTAAATTCTATCAAAAAATAAATTTAATATAATGTTACTATTCACTATTATCACTTATTTAACTCTACATTCGAGTGGTTCACCAATTTATTTCGCTCTAAATCAATCAGTTTACATTAAATTAAATTTATAGTTAAATGGATTGTGATTTATGATAATGATTATAATTTTAAAAACTGTCTCAGAATGTGTGTTTTATCAAATTTTAACCCTTTCACTGTCTGTGTATTTTATATTATACACAGCATAATTTTGAAAAATTTTATTCTTTTATTTTCATACATTTTCACATAGGCAATTTAAAAATTATACAAGTTTAAATTAAAACATAAATTATAGACAGTGGAAGGGTTAAGACATTTTCGTTTTTAAAGCAAGGGTAATTGTGGTTTTGTCCATAAAGCTGTGCATTTCTAAGGCTGGAATTTACAGTAACGTTAATAATTTTAAAACGCATCCTAGAATTTATGTTTTTTTTAATTTTTGGGATGATTTTATTTTTAAAATAAGGGGAAATTAGGTTTTTGACCCTGAATAACTGAAATTCATAAAAAAAACGTTGATATAAACATCACCTGTGAAAAACATAATTAGACATTTAGTTTTATTTAATTTTAAGACTGTTAATTTTTTAAATAAGTGGTAACACAGACTGACATTCTAATTTTATATAAGTAAAGATTTACAAATTATTTCATTAAAATTAAAAATAATCAATAATTAATCGTCCTAAAATTTAAAAAAATAATGAGTCTCATTGTAGTAATATATCGCTATCATACTAATCGAGATTCGAATATATACTTTTGATATAACCCACTTGTGATGTGGCAGAGTGGTTATAGTCATATAATTGTATTCTGCGTGGCTAGGTTCGAATCGAGATTTGGACATCTTTTTATTTAAGATAAACTTATCAGAGCTCTTATCTGCCAATGGTTACACTCATACATTTTATTCAAGTAGATTCTGAAAAAAAATTTCTTTATGAAAAATTCACATATTCATAGTCAGCAACGAATTTAATATATTATAATTGATAATTTATCAACCAATGTTTTTCAAATTTTTGAATTCAATTTGAATCCAATTTAAAACGAAAACGTAAATATTCATCTTACAATTTCAAAAAAAAAAATTGAGCATAAACTTACAGATTTTAAATACAAAAATTTTGGTTTCAGTGTGAGAAATTGATTTCTCGCGTTTTTCCATCATTCCTACGCAATATTTAAAACTTTGCAAAAATTGATATAACTTTATTATTATTTCTAAATTGATTGATCTAAATTGATCTAAATTGATCGATAAATTGATTGGAATTGCATTTTTGGTTAAGAAAATTATAAAAGTTTTAATTTAAGTGTCACTATTGATTAGGCAGGTCCAACTGGGTAAAAACGTTATATTATTAATTACCTACAAATTGGTATTCATTTCTAGGAAAACTTTGTTTTTTCAATAAATCAATAAATTATAATTAGATTTTAAGCAAATTTTTATCATGTAAACAGATAAAATTTTCTTATAAAAATAAAAAAGCCAATAAAAAGAAATACGACACTTAGTCTTCCCAGGCGGTCCCCATCCAAGTACCAACCAAGCCCGAAGACGCTTAACTTCCGTGATCAGACGAGAAGAGGCGTTTCCACCTTGGTATGACCATATTATTACTTAAATTTGAATTATCCATTTAAATGACATTAATATGCTCATAAATATAAATACTATTTTTAGGAATTGAGTGAATTCAAATGACACACCTGATTTAAATTAAAAATGAAATTTTAGTGTCCTATATTATCTTCCAATATCATCCATAATTATAGATTAATTGTTAAATTGTTAGTAAAAATTTAAATCTGGAAGCGTACGCCTCGGCAGAGCTAACTACAGTTTGTATGAAAAATAAGAGAAAAATAATAAAGCTAATAAGGTTATAAAAGTATTTGTAGCAGTGTCACCATGATTACATATATTGTAAACTTTTAAATTATGGCAAAGAATAACGAATTGGTATTGACAGGAGAAACTGTATTGGCATTTCTGCGTGAAACATTACCTCAACCAGAAACGACGGTATGTGAAGATGCTATAAAAAGACGATTTTACCCATTTATAAAGAAACACAACATTAATAGAGACGAAAACATAAAAACCTTGAAACTATATTTAAAAAAGTTTACCATTGTATCAATTACCAACAACTTTAACGGAAAATTGGTAGGATTAAAACCAGAATATTATATTAAACATCGAAAGAAATCTATTGACACGACTTACATTACTTCAGTTAATTTAAATGACAGTGAATGGGGTGGAGATTACGTCAAACAAACAAAAAAATTATTAGAAAACATAGTTCAGGTGCATAAATCTGATTTAACATACGACAAAAACATTGCGCTAGAGGATTTTATGGATGGAGATGTAAAAAATAAAATAAAAAACAATAATAAAAACAATGACACATCAGACGAAGGCATAATCCGATGCACACCTTCTGTTTATCATGAAATCAATCGAATTGAAAAAACCAAAACTGCGTTATTCGAAACACCAAAGATTGACAAGCATATTGGTAATGTAATTGAAACAAATAATTACGATTTGGTATGTTTTGTTTAACAAATCATAATAAAAATTTAGAACGAAGCCTGGTTTGTCGCTGTTCATGAGCAAGATGTGGCTTCTATGGAAAGATTCATCAAGAACAATCGAAAATTGGCATGCACTCAGGTAATGATTATATCCTTTCCAAGTTTGTTAATTTATTTTTAGGATATTTTTACGGTAATTTTTAATTTGATTTTTAATTATTCATATATTTTTGCGCCAAATTTAAACGGTTTGGACAGGTAATATGTAGTTTCTATGGATCAATAAAAATAATTTTAATTCTATTTTTTTAGATGGTACAAATCTTTTTACGTTTTATACAATTTTAGTCTGCACTGCACTGGGCGGGTAGATTCGGATCTGTGGAGATGGCAAATTTGATTTTAAGTGCCAATACTGACAATACACTGGATATTTTGACTGTAACTAAATGATGATAAAATTTTTATGTAAATTTATTTCAGAAGGTACATTTGATGGATAAATATAACTTTGATTGTAGGAGGTAAAACTTTTTTATTAATTATTCATCACATTTAGGGATTAAGCGCATTACACATTGCAGCACAAGGAAACCATACAGAATTTATTGTAAAAGTTATTGAACAATATGCTAATCGTAATTTAAAGTAACTAATGTACTCAATTCAAATTTTTAGTTGACTATTTAAATAAACTTGATTATTCTGGTCGAAATGTAATCGACATGTACCCTAAAAGCGAAAACATGAGTTTTGATGGTAGTTAAAAAAATTAACATTACTTAATTAATTTTTATTCTAGTACTACAACAACTTGTAAAAATTTGAAGAAACTTTTATTAAAACTTAATAAAATTAATGTGATTCTTCTTCCTCTTCATATCCGACTCCGGGTACAGCATTTAACTTTGGGTTATGGAAGAATGAGTGATTGCCATCGCCCCATGGAAAAGGCTAAAATGGAGTTGTTAATTAATTTAAATAACATTTTATTCAACCTGGATTACCTGCCTCCCACTGTAAAAGAAATTTAACATTTTTCAAAATTAAAATATATAACATTACAAAATAGTTCCGTGTCCAGGTTACTATTTAGATCTACGTTTATAGCTTTGTTAATTAAAAATATCGGGTCAGAATTTCAAAAATTATTGATCGAATAAGAAAATAGAATGAAGAATATCAGTTTAAATGTAATTACCCTTTGAATTTTATACATATACTCGTATGGTTTGTACGGAATTCTTTTAGGATGTTTGTAATTTATAACCACATAAGCCATTGCACCCACTAGTATCTACTTTAAAATGTATAATTTATTTACCTAGTAATGTTTTGTTTTAAAATTAAAAATCTACCGGTGCACCTCCAATGCAAACAAAGGTCCAAAACTTTTCATATTGTTTCAATTTTGTCGGATCGTGGGTACCTGCATATCTCTTCACACTGTTATTTATCAAAATACGATTGAATTTCAGTAATTTCGACATTGTAACTATATTTATTTTTACCACTATAGTTACTTTTGAATTATGTAATTTACACATTTTGTTTACATCTGAAAATTATCAAATATAAATTATCACTTTCTCTCCAATTTAAGGCAGTGGTCACTGACCACTAGTCAGCCTTGTATTTTGGACCATCAACTATTTTATAATTTTACGTAAACAATGTGTGGTGTCCTCATGACATAATAAACTAGGTTTTATAGACGCACTATTACACTTTACATTTGATTCTATCGCAGTGGTGAGCAAACTACGGCCCGCGAGATCATGCTTCATACTTATGTTTACATTCAAATTTTGAAATTGATTGTTTATATTGCATAGAATATATGCAATAAAATATACAAATTTATATTATTACAGAATTTTTTGTTGATATTTTGTATGTAGTTTTAGAAAGAAATTATATTTTTAATTTACCTTGAATGCTGGTGTAATAATAAATACAAATAAACTTCTCAGATCCATGAAGACGTATACCAAACTTATAGTTAACGATAAAACCACGATGGAATCGGGCTACGGACCTCAATTAATCGCACATTATGAACATTTCATAGAGAAATCGTTGATTGAAAGTTTACGAATCACTAAAATTTCCGATTTTTAATTTTTGAACGATCAAATACCACATTATATATCTTATTACTATTAATTATACATATTCTTACCATAACACGATCGGTACAAACCACTATACCAGTGGTTTTACAACCGGGGGGTCGCGAAAGTTATCAGGGGGTCGTGAGAATTTGAACACAGTATAAAATATAAATAAAAATGAATATGCTTTTTTAATTTTTTCATTAATGTTAATTGATAAGATGTTTGGAGTATATAAAAAATTGTTTATGTTTATAAGGAGGGATTAAATAAATTTTTTTGTTAAAGTTCATTATTCCTCCACAGTCTATACAATTTTGTGTTGATTTAATGAGCTTAAATTCTTTGCAAAATTTGATTGTTTTCTCTATATCCCTTACAATTTCATATAGAATATCGTAATTAATATCGTTTAAATCGTGCACCATAAGGATAATGAATATTTAATTATGTTAAAATGGATTTACAATCATTATTTACATTGTGAATATAAAATTATTAATTTTTGTAATGTAGTCTATGACAGTGTTTCTTAAATGGGGGGCCTACAGAGTCTGAGGGGTCCGCAGATTTAAGAAAAATTTTAAAATTAAATTAGAATCGTTAACATTAATTTGATTAAGTATTTGATATTTAATTAATATAATATTGAAATTTGGATTAATTGTAAATTATAATAAATTTAAAAGTTATTAACCCTTACGCGACAGAACATGTATCTTACGTACTCTATGACAATGATTATGCAACGGAGATTATTGTTGATATGAGGCCCTAAAGCCATTATGTGTGTTTTGGATAATAATTAGTGATAAAAATCATGACTGATTATGATGGTTTTAAGCGACATCCTAATACAAAGAAAAGTCAAGAATTTTTAACAAAGACAACAGAAAAGTTTAATATGAAAGATTACTCGCATAACAATCACAAAGAAGACGAAGAATGGTATAAAATTCAAATCGTCAATGGTATGGGACATTGTACATCTCACATTGAAAACTTACAACCTCCTTATCCTTCAAAAAATGTGCTAGTACCTAAAAATTTCGATTTTCGGACGGTCACTGACAGTTATTTTAAAAGTGACGTCTCCGCCGATGAGTCATATGATGAGCCAATTATTAAAAAACCTTATTTATCTTTAAAAGAAGGAGTAAATATTTCCAGAAAAATTAACTTGTCTTCACGAAAATCGGCGGGTGTTATCGCTTAATTAATAAATGAAACACCAAGTCATGTTTCAATCTGGAAAACGAAGCGCAAAGAAATAAAATCATCGTGGATACAATTAAAAAAATATTTGAAATACGAAAAATTCATATTCATATTGTACAGAAACCACTGTAATGTACTGTAACTGAAATGCAAGTAGTATGCTTTGAATCCGAAAACATGAAAACAGGATTACCAATTGGAGTTTCATATCTACCAAACGGTAAAGCAGAAACTATTTATTTAGCTATAAAAAAAATAATTGAAAGATATTCCATCCAAGATAATATTAAGATGGTAATATCTGACACATGTTCTGTAAATACTAAAATTTTACCAACCCTTAAGGAAAAAATACCTTTTTACCAATATTTTATATAGAAATTTCTCTATCTGATTAATGAGTTTACGTAGTACATAACAG
>LWCA01001054.1:0-12787 GCA_001642005.1 Intoshia linei | reverse complement strand
AATGAGTGGCCCTGGGCTACAGCCCATATTGCCCATGCCTTAAAACGGCTCTGCTCAACACAAAATCGTTTTTACAATGTATCATTTTTTGGTATATACAATGTATATTATACATATTTCTGTTTTAGTTAGCCTTTAGACACCAAAATATCTAATGTGAGATTTTTAAATGATAGTACAGTAGATTGATGAGTAGATTCAATGTAGTTGTAAATAAAATTTAAAAAATATTTTTATGTAATTTACAACTAAGTAAATTTAATATACTAATTATGATACATGAAAAATATTCAAATGATGTGAGAAAGCTGATATCTTCTAATTATGATGAGGGAAAACGTCAGTCAAATATTAGAAATATTTAATATGACTGACTTAAGCGTACGTAATAATTGTAGTAATAGTATGATTGATAATACAAATTAATTTCAATTCATATAAAAAATTTTAAAAATTTATCATTAAAGACTTGAATTAAAAAATCGTTAACTTACAGTTAAAACCCTATGTATAATAATAGGTTATTATTATTGATAACAATACAACAATTATAAACCTATCCACATTAAGGATTTATATTCAAAGTAATGATCTTTCACAGCGATACCTTGAGCCTCTAATAGTATCTAATTTATTAAAATAATGATAAAACTAAGAATACATTGCTGATAAGTGTTGCTCCTTTATTTTTTTGAAATTTTAACTGTTTCACTGCTTCCTCGATACTCATACCTCGTATCTAACATAATTACATTAAAATATTCACGACATAATAAAATGCTCAAAATTTACCAATGCAGCAGGATAAAACATTTTTTTCGGGCTATATTTAATGTTTATGGAACTGTGACAATATTCCTATTTAAAAGTAAATATTAATATAGAGTAATTGTAACTCTACTTCGCCAAAATTTCAACTTATGACAGAGTAGAGAATCTGGCGAAATAGATGAACAATAATTATTGTTTATAAATTATTATAATCATATAAACAGTATATAATGGCATTAATTTTATTATACCAAAATCCTCTAGTACATAGGATAAATAGTAAAAAAATATATAACATCTACGCCTTAAAGGTACCAGAAACATATAAAACACACTAAAAAAATCGAATTATATTACCTTTTTATCTTTGACACCCTGTATTCATCTTAAACTTTGGTTTTACAGTGAAACTCACTACGTGTTAAAGACCAGAGCGACAAAATGGTGTCGATTGACATTTACGACAAAATTAGTGAACTGCATACTATAATATATACTAATACCACTAAAAATGTAAAGAAAAAAATGGAGAAGCGGGGCATCGATCCCCGTACCTTGCCGTTGCGAACGGCACACTCTACCATATGAGCTACATCCCCTTCAAAAAATTGAAAATTGAAGGATATATATAATAATTAAAATGGTAAATCTCATTCAAAAAAATTACAGCTGGTCTCTCAATGTGTCCTTTTTCTGTGGGTGGATAAACAATAGTATTATATTTTTTCCAAAATTTATCGTCGCTACTGTGGCCAGGCAATTTAAATTTATAATCCTCGGTCCATACCATATATCCCATTCTAATAAATATAAAATTGTAAAAACTTGGCATTATACCTTCTAATTGGGTAAATTTGATTGAGAGAGTTTGACAATTTTCTTTTAAACATGAATATAAATATAAATAAAAGTATATTTATACTGACAGTTGTCAAGATATATATTAGTCAATGTCGGAACATCAATCTGTAGAATTTAGAATTGTACTTAGCTCAGATCCTAAACTACCATTTAAAAGGTATTTTTTAATTATATGTAATATGCAGATTTAATGTGTAGAATTCGTGTACCAGAAAAAACTCCATTCCATGCTGTACTTAAATATGCTACAGAACAAGTATTTTAATTTAAAACAATATAAATTATATTTGTGTTTGATATACAGTGATTGCTCTCAAAGTTGACAATCTAAAACTACCCTTTACAAAAAAATATGAATATTTCTAATTTCTGAACCTTCTAGTACTCACCACTTAAAAAAATATGTCGTTTTTATAATTTTGATACTAAAAAGGAAATCAAAATTAACGGGCATTGAGTAACGTTATTTCAAATCTGGGAGACACAAATGATATTGATGAAGAGGATAAATAAAAACTAGAATATTAAAGCTATGTATAGTTTTAAGGGTCTTGAATCTTATAAGTTAAGTAACTTTTTTAAATGAAAATAGTCTAATATATTTTAGTCAAATGAAAGATTTAAAAATATATTTTGGTATATAATAAACATAAAAATATTCGCGGTTCCCAAAAAATCAAAAATTTAACCAACAATGCGTAATGACATCTAAGTCAGATTATGTAACCCCTAGACACCTCTTCATTGGTGAGATCCCAGACTCTGGACTTCAGTTTAAATTCAACACACTGAGTAGTTATTGTATTCATCTATATATTTTTTATATTCTCTGTATGGAAAAGTGAGGGGTCTCGTGTCGGTAGGTTCGACTCTGATTGTATTTTAAAAATTAATGTAGTTCAAAGTTCCTCATGAGACGAGCGCTATAATAACAGACGACGGAATAGGTATTAACCCAAACCAAACGGCAGGTTCAAATTATAATACCATTAAATATTATTAGATGCTATATTTCTTAAATATGGAAGTTCTCTTAGACTAATTCCTCGTGATAGAGTTGGATTCTATTGATAATAGAAATTACATTTTATAATAAATATTTATAATTTACGTATAATTGTATTGTATAATTTTCAATAAGCACACACCTATTTATTGATTTACGTAACTTGGAATGAATTGAAATTCATGTCGAGTCTCAGAAATGGAGAATCATTTTCTGCCTTTGTTTATTGACTTCCGGTAATAAAATAATAATACTATATCAATGTTAATCTCTTGTCTACCCATATCATGAGGTGTTTTTTAAAAAATTTGGTAGCAGACTTGACTAATAATAATTTTGAAAACATAGTGGCCTTACCAGCTGCTAATTAAATATGTATATTTTGTTGTATTTGAAAAATTAGGACTCCGGTTGTAAACAATTTAATAAATTTCTGTTCACTACTCTGAGTTTAATAGTTGTAGCCATCAAATTAAAAAAATTAGGTTTTACCTAGTACAAGATTTTTGAAGGAACATGTATTGCAATAAAGAATTGTTTATAAAGAAAAAACCTATGTACTAGAAAATGACAATTTTTGTTTGGAACATTGCACAGGTACTAATTTTACAATTTTTGGAAAAATAAGACAACTCTTAATTCCTGGTAAATGTTAAAAATATGATACAGCTTTGTTGAAACAATTTGAAAAATATAAAAACACTACACCAAAAAACGATTTTAGATATATAGAGTGGAGCATTGATAAATTTTTTGGTTGTAAGGGGATATTTTTATATATATGTATATACCACGTAGCCGAAAAATTTTTTAGGGGGCGTTGATAAAATATATTGCTAAAAAGGGGGCGGTAGGCAAAATGAGTTTGGGAACCCCTGCACTATATATTCTACTTTAAAAAATTACTGATAAACATTAAAAACTATTTTATGGAAATTTGAGCAACCCAACACTGATAAATATTAATAATATGCGATACGTAATTTTTGTTTATATTTTTAAATTTAAAATTAAAACTTTTTATAAATGTGACCAACCCGTAACATCCTTGAAAAATTTTACCAACCCCCAAAACCCTTGTACATGATATTTTTTGTCAAACTGAGCATTATCAATTTTTGTATGATTAATTCAATCGCAAAGTGTTTTCTAAATCCATTAATTATTGATAATAAATGTTTAAATTTCCATGTTTACGATGTTAGTTATATCAAAATATTACTTTACTTTGTATTAGTATAAAAATGATGAGTTTCTATTTTAAATAAAAATGGTGATTTCTCATGACAGAAAATCGCAAACTATAAACTTTTTTGTATAAATTACAATAAAAATGTTTAATATACAGAACTAGCGCATGCTGCAATTCTAGGCCAACATTCAGCACATTCAGCTGCAATAGTTCCCATGATTGTAGATCCTAATGAAATAATTAGATATAATGAAATAAACCAAATTTTACCTTTGATTGATCCAGTAGTAGGGTTCAACAAAACTCCTGCATTGTCATCAAATACAACCACTTTACCATTTTTGCGGCATATAGCTTTACGTTGTCGTACAATAACTGCAGACATAACTAAAAATCAAATTAAATTAATCATATTAATGTACCTTTTTTTCTCAAGTCTGGTTTTCCTTTTTTTACAGATACCAATACTTTATCTCCGGGGCAAGAAGAGGGAAGTCTATTAAGACATCCTCTTTTACCAACAACTGCAATTATGTATAAAGTTCTAGCTCCTAATTATGGTTTAAAAATAAAATGTTAAGATATACCGCTGTTATCTGCGCAATTGATCAAAGCACCAACTGGAAGACCTAATGATATACGAAAACGTGAACCGACTGCACTACCTCCCTTAGCTAAATGTATTCTTAGTTAATTAAATCTAAATTGTTATTTAATGAAAATTTTCTTTACCTCGTTTAGACATGTATTATCGATCAGTAAATAAAATGAAAAATTGTTTATCGAAATAAGAAATAAAGATTACTTTTTATTATTTTTCGAAATTTTATGTATTGAAACTTTTCAAATGTGAAATATAGGTGTAAACAATGTAGTGAGTACACCGTGTGTGATATTAACGAAAACAATATTGTTAAAGGATTTGCACATTGATAGCAACATTTTTCATTTTTATTAAAATTTAAAATTTGGACTTGGTTTGACTTCATTCTTTTTGTATCAAAGATTTAAAAATTATCGAAACTATTTTTGAAATGTTAGCTTATTTATCTCCATTATTTTTAGCCAATTGGTGAAATCAACGAGGATGTCAAATTGCTTATTTCACAGATACTACTAAAATTATACAAACATGGTATAGGATTCTTATTACCAAAAGCGTATACCAAATATTACTTAGTAGTAACTCTTAATTGGTATTACCAAACCAAGGTTGTGAAAGATTTATTAAATAGCGACAAATTTACAAAAACTAGGAATATAATAATAAAATAAGTTTATTCTTAAAAGTACTGAGTTTTGAAACTTACAGTTACAAAAAGAAATCAAATAACTCAGTAAAAGTAAAACAAAGTACTTATTACAAAAGTTGAACACTAATTTGTAGTTTCAATAGAATAATTATTTGAAATACATCTATTATCGTTCAGTATATATATTTTAAACTCTTGATATTTTAATTGAAAAATTATTCGTTGAATAATTTACAAATCAGAATGAATGATTTAATGGATTATAATAAATGTGGTTTACCTAATGAATTAATTGAATATTACAGGTAATACGCAATGTATATTTATTTCCAAAATGGTTTTTCGACTACATACTATATTACTATTTTTGCATTTACTATTATTTTCAATTTCAATAATACAATTTATTGATTACATATCGTAACTTACAATTCGTCAGAAGTCGTAGAAAAATATTATTGAAAAGACAAAAAATTTATCAGCATTTTTGTTGCTTAATTTTATTTTATGTATAAATCGTGTATTGATCATTATTTTAGATTCATTGAAAATGAAAAAAATAAAAGTAATTTTTATGTACAGTTAATGTATTCAATTAATTGGAAAATCTGATTTACCTCTATTATTCTTAACGTATAGTTTATAGTGATCAATTCCGAAGATACCGTATTCGAGACTCCTAGTCGGGTCTCAATTTTCCACATTGAGCATAATAAAATTATATTCTTGAATATCTTTACAATTTGTATTAAATGTTACATGACATATTTGCGAAATTTTTTTTGAGTATATGTTTAATTTTGGAATGATATCGAGCTTGATAGGCTAGGCTCTGCAAGTGACCATTTTAATTATAAACTTTTCAGTTCAAATTCTATTCTTATTGTTTCACTTTTTTTTTACCTTTTTCATTTTAAGAATTTGTTTAAAAAAAATTGAACATTTGACCTTTCAGTTCTCGCACATTTATTCTGGTTCTGTGACAGTCATTTTGAGGTTATATATTGTTTTTGTATTAATTCATAAGAATTCAAATATGATAATAATTAAAAATAATAATATTCAAAAGAAGTACACTGAAAATTAATTGAATTAAATGAAATATGGAACGAAACATGGCAAACCCATATTTTGCAGAAACCAACCAAAAATTAAGATAAATTTAATTTCATAATATAAATGTTAACTTATTTAAAAAAAATTGATTTGATAAATTCTTAAAACGAAAAGAGGGGTCCATGTGAAAAATTGGATTTTTTAATAAAAAAAGTTGACACCCTACCAAAATGTATTCACTATTTTAGGTCTTTTAAATAATTAGATATTTGGCATCAGATAATTTTAATTATTAATTTTCAGGAATTTCGAACAACAAATATTTGAAATTTTACTACCTTATCATAAAATGGCTGAGAAACCTACATAACTTATAAAAATAATATTGTTTATATTTTTGTTGGGACTACTTTCGTACAATATTGAACCGTTACATTTTTTGAGACGGGATATTTTTAAAAAAATTAACAATGCCATTATAAAATTTGGTTTACTCATTTAACCAATAAATTATTTCGATTATTAGAAAATGGTAGATGCATAAAATGTCAATTTAATATGAAAATTTTACCGGCTAAACCCAAGTTTTCAAAATATAAAAAAAGATATAACAGGTACAAAAAATTGATCAATGTACTATCAAGAAATCAAAAACGTCGAGTAATATACAAAATGAAAAGAGCTTTCCCAACATTGGTATGTTATGCAATAACTATAATAATTATGGGTAAATCTACTCATTTAATTTTATATAACCAAATTTTTCTGTGTACGGAACGGCTGGTAGAGCCGAATCTATGGCACCCCCTCTTCAATGGACTCGACGAAATACTTGTAAAATGGGCGTTGTTTTTTCTCAAATATCAATATCAACTGTTTTCTTTGTCAAATTGACATTGTCTGTCCAGTACCATGAAGAGGTGCTAGGGGCTATATGACATTATGCACCGTTTCAATCTTTTTAAGGCAGCCTCAAGCATGGTGGGTAAGCTCTGTCTGAGGGTGTGAAATTGCTTTTTTTTAATGAATTTTTCATTTCATAGTAAATTTTTTGTGTTCTTAAATCAATCTTAAATTTTTCTTACGGACCTGTAGTGATGCACGTACTTTCATTTTTGAATGTATGTAAACTACACCGTGTAGTAAATGTAGACTAGAAATTTATAAAAGTAATTAAATGTCTGTATTTACCCAATGTTTGTATACTATTCTAAGCATGCGGATAATTTAAATATCAATTAGCTATATATTATAATTTTAAAAAGGGGTTCCAATTTTAAATCTAATCTTTTTTACTATAAATCAAAATTTACCAACCCTAAAAGGAAAAATCCACTTTTACCCTTATTAATTGGAAAAGTATATATTTTTTATATTGTATGGGTTACTGTGAATTTATATATAAATATAAAATTACATAAACTAAACTCATCCCCAAAACTATGTGAAAAATATTAATTTTTTCGAATAAAAGTATTTTTGAGTTGCCATATAGGTTATTTATACAATATATGAATATCTTGATGTTATAAATGTTGTATGCAAAAATTTATAAAAAATAATCTATCAATTAAGAAAATAATTAGCAATTAAAATTTTCATGATTAAAAAATTCGTCAAAACTATGTGAAATGTGTATATAAATGCAAAAAAAACAAACAATTTATAAATATAATTTTTTAATTACTAATAATTACGTAGATTTCCACCTTTATTTTCTACAACTTCAGTTAATTTTGACGGAAATGATAGAACCAATCGGCGAATTTCATCAACTTCTAGCGAGTCCCAAATAATACCAATTTCAGCTTTTAATTCGCAAGACAACGGTAGACCTTGCTGCCAGGGTATAGACGGCGAACCATTATAGCCCATAGATTTTCAATTGGATACCAATCAGGGCTATAAATCCAATGAATGATAAATGATGGTGGCTAATACAGTACCGATGTGCTATTATCCTTCAAAAAATCCAAAGTTTTAGTATAAACGCGAGGTCTAGCATTATCTTGCATCAATATATACCTGATTTGATGGAACGGTATATAGGATTTACACAATATATTTGTATAAACGTCAGAATTTACATTAGATTCTACGAAATGGAGTGATGTAGATCCATTGTAGCCATATAGTTATATACGATATAGTTACATATGTATATTATTATAGATATATACTATATAGCACATAGTTATGATGGTAAGCTACAATGGATCTACATTTCGTAGAATATAATGTAAATTCTAACGTGTATACAAATATATTGTGTAAATCCTATATACCGTTCCATCAAATCAGGTATATATTGATGCAAGATAATGCTAGACCTCGCGTTTATACTAAAACTTTTGATTTTTTGAAGAAAAATAGCATATCGGTACTTGATTGACCACCTTATAGTCCTAATTGTAATCGAATTGAAAATCTATGGGCTATAATAGTTCACCGTCTATACCCCTGGAGTTTATTTCATAAAAGATTAAAAATATTCCACGTTACAAAATAGAAATTTGTCAAGTTTGTAACGAAAATCCAGAGAACAATGAATTATTATTTTTCTACTTTTATAAATTTTTTATAATAACAGTTATAGATTTTTGTTTTAAGTGTTGGTAAACATACATTTTGATATTTAGTAAATATTGTTGTATTTAAGAATATTCCATTTTAAAAAGGTAATTCAGTTTGTGATTTTGGTGAATTATTAAATTATTATCAAAACTATTTTTATAAGTTAACTTTTGTAGTTTTATTATGAAAATTTATTAATTAATATTAATAATGTTTTATTTCATTTAGATTCAAATTTGCGAAAATTGCGGTTTAACTAGAAAAAAAAATATTTTCACCAACAACAAAAAACTAAAAAAACAACCTATCAAGAAAATGTATATATATTTATTAACGTTTATCCTAACGTATATTAATAGACGCAGTAATCAACCTACGATCCGCTGTGCAAACAAAAATACACGAAAAATTTCGAAATATTTAAATAATCGAACAAAAGTGAACAAATCATTGTTCAGACAAGAATCTTTACGCGATTTCTTTGACATATAATTTGTAAATAAAAATTGTAAATTTGAAGGTATTGTTTTGGTTATTTTAGTAACCAGGATGAAAATGCTTAGAATTACCTTGACTCACATAAACAACCCATTTCCAAAGTTGTGACGAGAAGATAAAATTTTTGAGTAAATGTACAATTGTAGATATTGTAACAGAACATTTAACGAAAATGGAATCGTAAATTACTTACTAAATAATTACAATTTTATTAGGTGAGACATGAACCAATATGTTCGAAAACAATAGATAAAAAAAGAAAACCATTTAATTCGCGTAACCAACGACTCAAGAACGTATTTTTAATATGTAATTTATATACATATTGTAGTTAGTGGATGGTTCTAAGGAATTTACAGCGGAGTTTTCCAAAAATCAATCTCCCACTACTAAATCCAAACCAAAAAGTAATTATATATATGCTCATATCAATATTATATTAGATGATTATGAACAATGTCCTCATTGCCAGAGGAATTTTAGTTACATGGCGGCTGAACGACACATTGAATTTTGTAAAAATCAAAAAATGAACCAGCATAGATCGACCGATCGAATCGGCAAAAACAGACTCATTTCGAGAATCAACGTATAAATTCAATTAAAAGTGTACAATTTTTAGTTCAAACCTCCAGACCCTTGCAATAAGACGAAAAGAGTAATCGCTTCTCCCAATTATATCAGTCCTTATAATGCTAGACAATTAATGTCTCATGAATCGACTACAACACCAAACAATCAATTAAGACAAAATACTAGTACTTTGAGACCAAAGTGCAACTCACAATTGTACGATTCGTATACTTTGCCAAAAATATCATACAATCTAAAAAACGATTCTCGAGTTGTTGGGAAAAACAAAAAATACCCGTCAAATGATAGTCACGGTGGGAGGTAAATCATTCCATTATATTATTTAACATATATGTAGTAGTGGAATTTGTGTTGGCGATATTAATTCATCCGAGCAATCATCAATAGAATCATATCAGAATGATCAAAAAAAACTTACAAAGAGCAAATATTGTCATACATGTGGAATATTTTATCCAATTGACACAGCCAGGTATTGTTGTGAGTGTGGCACAAAAAGATTATTGTTTCAATCGAGATTTCACAAAATAGTAAATTGATACCGTCAATTAAATATATTTTTATTTTAACAATTTGTTTCACCAGATTTTTTTCGTGAATTTTTTTTCTTGGTTATTCTATGGAGAAGGGATGCATTTTTTGAATTTAGGTCGTCTACTTTGGTTTCGAGTGAACGAACCAACCTTTGGAGTTTTCTATTTATACTTTTTATATTTTCAATTTCGTCTTCAGCCTTATCGTTATTTTCTTTATATCTTTTAAGTTTGGTGGTGAAACGTAATATCTAAAATTTATATAATGTTGAATAATAGGTTAAAGCTACGTTGTTGGTTTTAAAAAATAATAAAATACATTACATTAATGTATATATATAACTAATTATTCCGAGTAATCTGATGCAAAGTTACATTTTTATTTTGGACGAAAAACAATTAAGTAATGTATAAACAGTTCATATCTAAAATTTAAACCAACAACCATTGCAGTGCTCTGTATTGAGTATTTAATTACGTCATTATTTAATGAGGTTTTTTCTTGTTCCAATTTGGTAATTTTTAATTTATATTCATTCAGTTGTCGGGTGGTTTTTACTAAAATTAAATGATAAAAAAGAATACAAAACAATTACTATTTACAGCGACATCTTTTTCTGTTTCAGCGTTACTTATTTGACTCAACTGTTTTAATTCATTTTTGTTTCTTTCGTCTTTTATTTTTTCGGTTAAATTTTTAATCTACAGTACAATCAATTGGGAAAATTAAAATCAAATGAATACTTAATTTTAAAATATTGGCTTAAGCCGCAACTGTTACACAAGTTAAGATCATACATTAGTAATGTAATGTAACATTACATAAAAATTTATATATGATTCAATTATTAGACTAATAAGTAAGTATTAAAAACATATTACATTTTCTCTACTATCTTGTATTTCATTTTGAAAAGCTTTGAGCTTCGAATCTAAAGATTCATTATTGAGGTTAAGCAATTTAGCAGATTCTATTGTAATTAGTTCTGCTTTTTCTTCATAATTTGTATTGTCGGTTTCTTCCTGGGTAAAATTGCCGTTCATAATTGTAGGTGTAATAAATAAATCAATATCTGGATTTGGTTCAGGTAATTTAACATAAAGAAGGTTATGATTTTTTATTAATTCATCTCTACATGTAATCATTGTTTCGTATCTCTTTACAGTATTTTTAGAATTTTTCAATTCATGGGATAATCGATTGCATTCCTAAACATACATTAAATCATCCCATTTACTTTCTATATATTTTATGAATAATTTTAAGACGAGTAACAGTAATTAAAAAGATATTTATTAAACTAATTCTTAGACTATATATATTTTTTATAGAGAAGTTTCACTCTTAAAAAAATGCAATGACTCACTTCAAAAAATGACATAATGACCAATTTTTTACTAAAAACTTACAAATCGAAAGCTTTCATTGTCGAAAGTCGAGCTAATTATAATATTTATTTTATAGAATCAATGATATCACTGAGCCTGACGATTCTTACTTGGCCTTTTTTTAATTAATAATAAAATCAACCTCGAATTATAAAGAACATAAATTTTGGGACGTTTTAACATTATTACTATTCTCGTAAATCTCAAGTTGAAATTCTCAACCTCAGAAACATACATCATTATAACATTATATCAATGTATATATTATGTCAAACCAGTATTGTACAAAAAATTAAGATTAAATTAATCTATAGTTTTCATAATTCTAATAAATTCGTGTAATTCCTAGCCCCCACCAAATATCGTAGCCCACGGTTAAGCAACACTGTTATAGAGTAATTTTTAATTTATAAATTATTTACACATTTTCAAGTAAACGTTGAAAAAATATATTGATAAAAAGAGACAGTATACAAAATGGGAACCCGAGTATAAATCCAAGTACAAACGTTATTACCATATACAATATTATAATTGAATAATATTGCTCAACTTCGAAAATATTTTAACACGATTTGAAACATAAATTGATGACGTGGCAGCAGAAGCGTCAATAGCATATATCGATAACGATAGCAAACTTCTTCACGTAAAATGCAAACGATTCTAAAAACAATCACTAATTCTATCATTCCTTGTAGAACATTGTGCATGCGTGCTTTGAACAAAGAAATTTTTGTTGTACAGATAAAATAAATTCAGATATTCAGTTCTTTAAAAAAGATTTTTGTCTGCAATTTGACGGGAAAAGAGCTCATGATTATGGTAATACAATTGTTGAATTTTTAACGGTGTGTATAACATCTGATGGATTTTTTAAAATTATAGCTCTTCGGGCTCTGATCAATTCGAAAAGTGAAACAATATTAGCTTTTTGCATGCTATTATACATTTACGAAATATCAAAAATATTGGATTTTTTTTAATTAGGCACACCTACAAACCATTGGTAATAATTTAAACACAATAGTTTTCGCCAAACTGAACGTCTCCGTAATCA
>LWCA01000807.1:0-17357 GCA_001642005.1 Intoshia linei | reverse complement strand
GAAAAAGAATATTTTTCCATTAAGGGCTGGAAAATTAGATTTTTTATTTGTGGTATAATGAAGTGGATTTTTTTCATAAGATTTCGTAAAATCGAATTTTTGAAAAAAATATCGATGTAAGTCAATTTTTCCATGAAAGCTTGCAATGGTATTTTTGATTAAATTTTATTAGTGGTGGGATTTTTGAAATGGTAAATTTTAAATATTATAATATAATCATATTTTCATTGTAATAACATACATAAATCAAATACATGTATATCTCAATTTTTTTCGGGAAATCCTGGGAATTTTGTACTGGTTTTTTTCCCGGCACAATCATTAATATTGATAAATGCAAAAAATTAGCAAATGGAACAATTAATACGTAACGTATGGATTTACTGGCCTTATAGAAAGTGTGTATAATGATAGAGCTGAATGCATGAATTGTCATTTTATAATGTGTAATTCTAATCTTAAACCCTGTCTCTTAAAACAAATAGAAAAACATCCAAATGATGAAAATAAATTGATTGAGAATTTTCGCATTAAGAGAGCACGATATGACCAAAAATCAAAAAATAGATATAAATGGGGAGATAAGTAGTCACACAATATGAGAGTTTGTTTATCTCAAACAAAACCAGATATGATAAACTTGTTTACTATAAACAACAACAAAACTCTCATTAATTATATCATCAGTGATGATTCATCACAAATTTATTATGTAAATTAAAATATTTTTTGATTTTGACTTATTATGATCGTAATAAAAATTTTGAAAAAATAATTTTTTTTAAATTTTGTTCAGATTTTTCAGAGCACCTTTTTTTGGATGGAAATTTTTCTTTTCGACTAGATATAACTTTTTTATATAGAGAAACTGAAATTAATGAAAAATTTTAAATTTTGAAAAAAGTGGTCCAATTTTCACAACTGGTCCATTGTCCGCTCAATCTGTCGCTACTGTATATAGTATAAAAATAAAAATTACCTTATTTTCAATAAAATTACAGACCATTGATTTGATACGACTTTCATGTTGAATCCTATTTTTAATATCAAGTTCATTCTTGGAATCCTGATTAAACTTGCCCCTTAAACAATCCAACCTATTAGACAGAGACTCAAAAGATTTTTCCTTATTAAAATTAAGTCGATCAATAAACTGATTCTTCTCCTTTTCGAGATTATTTAATAATTTTTGGCATTCATTTGGATTATCAGCATTAACAATTTTGGTAGAATCTGAATCGATGAGAAACTGTTGATTTAGAAAGTTTTTTTGAATGATAAATTCATTTTCAATCAAATTATTTTCTTCAATCTTAATTAGATTTATAGTATCACTTAATGCAGTTTCATTTAATTTAAAATTTTTTTGAATAATATTGGAATCTTGTTCCAAAAATGAATGGCAAGACACGGTATTTTCTTTTGAAACTTTAATTTGATTTCCAACATTTAAAATGAGTAAATTAAATAACCCATTAACCGCGTCAACACTATCCAATTTCGATTTGGATAAATTTTTTTTAAATAAATTTAAAACAAATTTAATTAAATTTACATTTTCAATAAATTTATAGTAATGAAATAAAAGTAATTTTTCAATATAAATTAAATGTATTTGAGATTGTTCCTTATCATTAACGTGTTTAATGTAAATGTCTGTAAAAATTTCATGATTTTCAACATCTTTGAGTGAATTTAAAGTGTAAATAAATTGATTACGATGATTAATTAAATTAATTTCATTCGCTGAAAGTTTGAGTAAATTAAAACATTTCAATTCTACCATTGTGCACATTTTTTCCATTGCATGGCGACATAAAGTCATTGATTCAATAAACACTTCTGCAGTCGATTCGTTGATATTTTGATGTAAATTATTCAATTTTAAAATATCATGTTCCATTTCAAATATTGGGGTTAAATCTCGGTCTAAATAGTTTTTCATAATTTTGGAAGAAATTTGCAAGTTGGAAACATTTTTATACATGTAAATTAGTTTGTTTTCTAATTTAATTTTATAATGACATTGCATTATCAAGTTTTGTAAATAGTTTGCCATTTTTTTAGTGTGAATTGAAATTATTTCATTTGATATTGTCTTGTTTTGCATAATGATGGTTTTCAATAATTCATCGACTTGTATTGGGGTGTAATGGTAAATTTTTTTATTTAATTGAATTTCTAAAATTTCTTGGGACAAATCGATCGATATTGACTCAAATCTTTGAGTATACTTTCCAATTATTGTTTCACGAGTATTTTTGTATATTTTTATGTATTCTTCCATATAATTTTTCGTGTCTGTTGGGGTTAAATGGGTTGGAGGTTGCTCAGTAATTAACTTGAATGGAATATTTTTATATTTTTCCCAAATTTCATGGAAATTTGACAACCACGAGGTACTCAACGGTATTTTTAGTGAAAATATAATGTTTTGTGTAGAATCTGTTATAGATGAAATTAAAAGGTTTAATGATTTTATGTAGAGTTTATTATCCTCATCAACCAAGTCCTGGCAAGAATTTTTCAATGCATCACCCATTTGTGAAATGTAATAAAATTGACAAAATTTAGTCAATTTTAAGTTAAATTTCAATAATTTGTTGGTTTTATCGGTCCAACTACGACACAACCCTTCTTGATGAATAATTGATATTTGATGTGAAACCAATTCTAATTTTAGCAAATATTTAAGTAAAAAAGTTAAATTTTGAGATAAAAATTCATTGGAAGGTAAAATTTGAATGTTTTGAACATAATTATTTGCCCAAATGTTTAATTCTTTTAAATTTGATGCAAATTCATAATAGGAATCAAAATCAGAATTTGAATCTAATGAATCGATACCATTCAAAGATTCGAAAAATTTTACATAATTTTTAATTACATTGCCAATAAACTCCATTGTACCATTTTTAATATCTTGATAACCTATATTTAAAAAAATTTCAAATTTTTCTTTAATATTTTCATTCCGATAGAAAAGTTCTAATTCTCTAATTTTGTTCAATTTATCCAAAGTACGATCTTCGATAAAGGATGATATTGTTTTTGTAAAATTGTCAAATAAATTTTGAACAAAATAAGATACATTGGATTGGTTTTCATTAAAATTTTTTTGATAATGATCCAAGGAATTAACATTATTTGAACTAGATTTAGCAATTTTATCAATTTTATTTATTTTTTCAATTTTTTCTTGCAAATCCACACAAAATTTATTAATAAACCCATGAACTATATCAGTAGTTTTTTTACCATCATTAATAATGTTGGTCCACAAAATATTGAAAATGTATGAAATTTGACCAATAAATAAGTTTCCTACCTTGTAATCGTGTTCTATGTTGTAAGTGGACAAATATTTTTGAATATTGGATTCATGTGTACATGTTGAAAAATCTTTCAAGTATTTCCCCACAATAGACACATTGTCAATTTTCGTCTCTGAATTTGATTTGGATTTATTTTTGTCGTTTAGATTCTGGTTTTGATTGCTATTCAATATGTTTAAAACATTAGACAACAGTTTAGCTAAGGCAGAAGTTTCATTTTCTGCAACATTTGTTTCCAATCCGGCATGCGAAAATTCTTTATCTTTGATATACAAGTAGAAATGATTAGCGTGTCCATTTTTCACATTGGATAATAAAATTTTAATTAGAGATCGATGAGATACTTTAATAGTATTCATTTTAGTGAAAATTTCGTCCAAATTAATACATTTTTTATATAAAGTAGTTTTATATTTTAATACTAAATTTTCACCAATTTTTTTAAATTTAGCTTTTAAAGATTCAAGGGCCTCAATAGACGATTTACTGACCATTTTAGAATCGCTTGTACACACATAAATGTCCATAAACTGCTCACGAAACATGTTTGAAATGTTTTTAGATTGAATACAAAAATTTGAACATAGAGAACTGCATCTATGTGCCTCTTTGACAAAATCATTTACAAATTCAGTTAAATATTTATCAAAATTTTCCAATAGATAATAAATATATGGATTATACAAAACATTTCCAATTCGCTTTTTAAAGTTATATTTAAAGGAACAAAATCGTTTGTAAAATTCATCCAATTTTATTAAACTTAATTCTTCAATTTCTGGATTTTGGTCATCTGCTCCTTCTGTCCCTTCAATCCGTTCAATTATCTTGAAATTTTCACATTCAATCACAAATTGTACCAAGTATTTACGTATCCCAATTATAAAATAATCTAAACCACTGTAGTATCTCTCAATTTCAATACGTTCATTATTCAAATCATCAAAGGTCAATTTTATTTCTACAGGTTTAAGTGGATGTTTGGTGTTTGATAATGTTCTAGGAATTATTACATCCAATTTTTCATCATAAAATAAACCATTCACTTTACTTTCTTGACCATCTATCGGGTCTTTTATCAACATTGAAATTTCAATTTTTTTCCATTCGGTACCCTGTTTTATATTTCCGTATAGTGGTATGTATAATTTATCATTTTCATTTTTTAGCGTACTTTTTTTGTGGATTCCGAGTATTTTTGCATTCAAGTTTACTTTTTCCTTTTCCCATTTTATCATCTTTTGACCAATCAACATTGGAAATTCAAATCCAGATTTTATGTCAATGTAAAATTCTGGCTGGGATAGATTAGATTGTATGTCTAAGGACACATTTAATATGCCCATGTATTTTGACAATGAAATAAAATAAT
Organism: Intoshia linei; assembly: GCA_001642005.1. Classification (NCBI taxonomy): domain Eukaryota; kingdom Metazoa; phylum Orthonectida; family Rhopaluridae; genus Intoshia; species Intoshia linei. The sequence continues at coordinate 12,650 of LWCA01000807.1, read as the reverse complement.
GGTCGAATAATAGTGACGTTATTAATTCAATCTTTTTTAATGTTTCCTTGCAGAAAATTATTTCTTTGTCCATATTTAGATTTTCAGAATTTTCAGGAATATCAGCTAATTTGGGTTTTTCGTTTATTGAATTTTTTATAAAATCATTATATATTGCAAATAAATTGTATTCGTAATGATCTAATTCTTTAAATAGTATTTCCATAATTTCTTCATTTGATTCCGTAAATGATATTACAGTCGGCCTTAATTGATCTAAAATTGATGCGATTTTTAGAAATTTTCATCATTTTAATTTTAAATTTGATATTTTATATATGACTAGCTTAACGGTTATCTACTTCGTATAAATAGCACCTAGCTCTCTGAAGGCAGATTTTTTTGGGATTATTACAAAAATATTATTAGAGAATATCATAATTTATTCTGTGAGTATCAGCTCATTTGATACTATGAGTCATACTTTATGATTCATAAGTTATAAATATTTTTAAATTTTCCAAAATTAAAATTTCAGAAAATATTTGAATAACAAAAATGAACTTATCCCGAGTTAGGATGTCTGTCTGTCTGTTATCGTTTATTTCAATTACTAAGAGTTCTAGAATTTTAACAACAAAAATTCAAGTCAGTCTTTTCCGAGGGAGAAAGTATGAAGAATTTATATTTCAGAAACTTACATCTTACCGGTCAAAAACTCCAATTATTCTTTTTTTTTAAATCAAACCAGTCCCAGCATTTAAGTAAAATATGTATTGTCACACAGATTTTAAAGTCATAAATATTATTATAAATTTTAATTTCAAGAAGGTATAAGGAATATAATCTTCAGAGTCAAAACCATGAATTATTCTTTTTATAATAAAAAAAAATACTCTAAAAATTTAAAAAAAATTTACAGTTGATACTGTTATCATATCAAACAAGTTAAAGAATTTAAAAAAATATATACGCTGTTGCGGATTTTACAATCATAAACATTATCATAAATTTAAATTTAAAAAAATTATATCTTCAGGGCCAAAACCATAAATTACCCTTCTTTATTTAATGAAAACAGCCCTAGAATTTCAAAANTATACGCTGATGCGGATTTTAAAATCATAAACATTATCATAAATTTAAAAAAATTATATCTTCAGGGCCAAAACCCCAAATTACCCTTCTTTTTTTAATGAAAACAGCCTTAGAATTTACAAAAAATTTACAGATTTTACAATTGTATCCTTTTAATAACAAAAAATTTCAATCCGAATAAGTGACGACTTCACGGTCAAAAAAGCATTTTAGTATTCATAAATTTTTCTCCGAAATATTTTATTAAAACAAAAAATGTGAAATAATTAACGGTCCGAAAATTTAAAAAAAAGATTATTATGATATTCCAGTTGATATAAAAACAAAAGTTCATATCGAGAAATCTACGCATTCCTGGTGTAAAATAATTTTTAATATATTATCAAATAATATTTTTCAAATATTTCGATTAAAATCAAAAATTGAAAATGTAAATATTGATCCTACAATTTCAAAAAAAATGTGCATTGTACGTCTACACATTTCCAATAAAGAAATATGGGTGAAAATCTATATAATTCATTCCTTTTGAATTTTTTTCATTGCTATGCAATTTTTAAATTTCAAATTTTCATTTTCAAAACATTTTTATTAAAACGTAGTACATAATATCAAGCTAGTAAAGTATATTTAAATATATATATTTAAGGTATATAAAATAAAAATGGGCTATAATAAAGCTACTAAAAAGTCATATACTCAAACAGTCAGTTTTAAAAAATATGATAAAAAATTACACATAAAACAAAACTGGATGTAAATCTGTGTCATTGTTTTGCGGTTGTCGTATATCCATATAAATATCTACAATTAAATTAAATATGTAAAGATCAATGGGAGCAGCTTAAATTTTTTTAATCAAAACAAATTTAAACAAAATTTCAGAAATCACCTGTCGATAAAAATATAAATTTTATTAATTTCATAAATATTTCAAAAAAAACCCTGACTTAGATAAAATGTAAAAGAATTATTCAGGTACACCGATCAGAAACAGTTAAAATATATTTAATTTTTAAATTTTGATAGTGTCTCAATTTATTTGCCTATTAATATAAAATAATGTAATTGTATTTTTAAAAATTATGTGACATCACAGTTTTCCAATATTGTTAAAGTTATCCAAAAAGTACCGATATTGTTATCACGCTTGATTCTGGCATAATTAATTTTGGGATAATAATCGTATTGTGCAAGATTTTTTTTACATTCATTGTTAGATTCAATGAATACTTCTAAATCATATTATTAAAATAGTTTATCAACATTTTGAATTTTATCTACATTTTATTAATTAAATTTTACTTTTTTTAGAAAATGATCTAACGTAAAATGTTGGAATATTTGGACCAAGGCAACTCATAAAATGGTAATTTCCATTATAACTGAATTTAGCTTTAGCATAAGAACACAAATATTTATCAGATTCATCCACTAAAAGATTTTCCAAGCTTCCATCAACAAAATTTTTAAGACTTTGAGGAATATCGATTCTAACAATATACTATTATTTTAATGATGCATATTAGTTACCTAGATAAAAGTTGATTTTTTGAGTCGCCACCTGTCGATAAAACATATCTAATTACAATTATGATTAAAAAATAAGAATAATTACAAAATGTTTCTAAATTTGTCCAATTTTACTAAAGATATTATATCGTATCGACCAGAGGTTAAAAATTTTAAATTTCGATGGGAAGACTAAAAATACAATTTATATTATAAAAAATTTAATTTCAAATTATTAACTTACTTCCAGGTTTATTAAAGCTACATGATTCCAAATATCTTCAGAATTCAATTCTGCTTTAGGCATTATTGATAGATATGAATAATTTGAATATATAATGACATTTTTAGGCTAAATGAAATTTAATGTAAACATATAACCCACTCCATCTTAAATTATGGGCCCATAAAATCGGATTGAAATGTTTAACTTAAAATTTTTTTTAAAAAAGTAGAGAACTTGCTAGCCACATTAATATTAAAATTATTTAATTTTGACTCTATAAATCATAACCAGAGATCCCTAATTTACCCGTTATACTTTATTTATTTTGTAATGAAACGATGCAATATTAAATATTACCACATCAATCCATCCAATTTGTGAATATTCTTTATTTTCCTAGAAAAATCATTTTTTAGATATTTTTATTACATTATAACTATCGGTTGATAAATTTTTATTTTTCAAAATTATAAATGTTATATATAAAAATAAGGAAATATGAATTAGATCCCTGCACGGGTCGACTTTCCCAATTCTTATTCCACTTAAACTGTAATTCTTTCATCAAATTAATCTTTTTTAAGTTCTAGGACCATAAATTATAATTTTTATCGATTATTATCAGTGTGGTTAATAGGTGTTAATTTTGGAGATTAAAAAATTTTTTCGTTTTATATGAAAACCATGTTTCTGAAATTCATGACAAATTAGTTTTTCAATTATAATTAAAAGAATTAATTTGTTGTTTTGACCGTAAAGAGCAAATTTCTGAGAGTGAAATTTATCTTATTGGCCGAAAATATTTTCTTAAAATTTGTGATTTTTCTAAATTAATGAATAGATCCGCAGACAGACACAAATTTTAACTCTGACTTTATATACGTAAGGATAATAATATTGATAACAATAATAAATATTAAATGTAATACCGTGGTCAGTCTCAAAAGCGAGCCTTTATAAAAACAGAATGAATTATCTTAAACACATTAAATATTTCATTAATATATTAATCTAACTTGTCATTCTCCCAAAAGTAACCACCTTAAAAAATATACACATTTTTACACGAAATTTTATAATTTTTTGTTCAAAAGAAATCAAAATTGGTGGTAGATTGGATAATAATTCAATAATATTTTAATGCTATCCCAAATCTTGGAGATACGGATAGAATCAAATTAAATGGTAAAAAATTAAAGAAGGAATCTACAGCGATTTATTATTTATTGATTTGAGAGGACTGATAACTAAAAGGTTGAGAAACTAACTAAATTAAAAATTTATACAATATTCTAGTCAAATTAAACATTTAATAATTTTCTTGATTTTATCATATTTGTATCTTACAAAAATTTATTTTTAATAACTGAGAATTTATTTATTCAATACTCTTCCAACTGACAATAAATTACAATATTATTATTTTTTATATTTTCGAGATTTATCAATTAATATTGATCTATCTTCAAAAAGTGTGTAATCTAGCCGTGTCAAACTTGCAGCCCACTGCTGCATGCGCTTTATTTCAAATTTAAGTGCGACCCGCCGCGACTTCGTATATGTATATATTTTTTACTTTAATTTTCTTATAATTATTTCATATTTTTTGTTTAATAATAAATATTAATCACATAATAAAATATATTTCGGAAAAAAATATATGAATTAAATGCTTTTTTGACCGTGAAGTCGTCACTTATTCGGATTGAAATTTTTTGTGTGTGTTAACAAGATAAAACTGTAACACCTGTAAATTTTTTTAAAGTATAGGGCTGATTTCATTAAAAAAAGGGTAATTTAGGGTTTTGGCCCTGAATATATATTTTTTTAAATTTAAATTTATAATAATGTTTATGATTTTAAAATGCGGAGGTTTATTTGACACTAATTTATAGGAAATAGTACAAAATACTATGAAACTAACACGATATTGAAAAACTAACCCAAAACCGGGGTCTGACTGTATAATGGTTTATAAAGGTAATTCTTGATTTGTTTTCTAATCTAATTCTGATCTGTAGGTAATTCTAGAAAAGTTTGAAAAATAATGCCGATGTCACATATCTGCGTTTGACATGGCTGGTGTAATCTATTGAAAATCATGTATCATTATAAATTTAATCTCAGGTGCATTTCTCATAATATCATTAATAATCATAGTCTATTAATTTACCACTTTCAGAGCGACAACTATATGATAAATTTTGTGGAAAGTTTACCATTATAACTTTGAAGGAATCATCAGGTAAAATGTTTACAATGTATGAAATGTACTCTTTTTGAGCTCGATCTACAAACGTGGTCCTCAAACAAGTGTTATTTAACCAGTTGTTGGTATATATGTAATAGTTTCTAAATTAATTCAAATTCATTAAAAATCTAAAACGAAACAATATAAATATAAATATATTTTCTCATTATAAAAATGTCCTTCTGTTTCATTTGTAATACACAATTACCACAATTGTGTAATAGTAGGTACCCATTTGGTTATTTATTATATATTAGTTATTTGGTAATTAATAAATGTAACAAAAAAGTAAACAGATTATTTTTAAAAAATTGAAAACTTATTCCACAAATTAATCTCACAAATTTTTATATTTTAAATTTATTTATAATTCTCTAGTGCAATCTATTTTTATAAATAAATTAATTTTAATCAAATCAATTTAATTCGAAAATTCTACCCATCTTCATATGGTAAATTGAATTCAATTTTTTTAGTGGTTTTATGATAAATATAGACATGAGTAATTGGTAGAATTTTTATATTTGGATCATGAGGCTAAAAATAAATATTAAAAGTATTTAAAAATGTATACTATTGGATATCTCTGATGTTCAATGTATCCCCATCTGTCATTTGGGATTGTAGTTTGATAAATTGAATAATTAAATAAAGGTTCATATGTCATATTAAATCTAATATATGCAAGATAATTTCCATCTGGAGACCACCAATTTTGATTTATATCATTGGTAACATCTTCTAAATAATAATTTTTTGAAAATGGAATTGGATAAATAAATCTATACTTACCTTCGTATAACCAATCCGAAATTCCATTTTTAATCAAATTTAGGTCATTAATTTTTTCTTGAGAAACATTAATTATTAAATCCTTTTTTAAATGTGATATAAATATATCAGTGTTTTTTACATAAACCTAAATAAAATTAATATATCAGCATATAAAAAATACAATTTTATCAAAATTCGGAGCCCATTTGGCTAATAGTAAATGAGATGTTTTTTGTTTGTTTGGAAATGTATATATATTCCTAAAATACATTATTTATTTATTAATACACAAAAATCATAACCGGCCGAATTATTACAACATATTTTTTGTATATCCTAACCTTTTTCGTAGACCAAAAGGTAAAAAAATAAAAAAATAAAATATTTTTTTTTAAACGTAAATATATCACTTTATAAAACATATACCATACTTCCCTTGACTATCTAAATTGTTAGCAGGCATGTTTAACATGAGTCACTAATTTACTTGCATTATTACCCAATAATTAGATTATAAATATAATAGATTCCCAAAGTTGAATGTCGATTATTCTATTAATACATGTAATAATAACTAGAAATTATGAATACTTTAGAGGTGACGGATTTCATAAGAATATATTTACCACTGAATGAAACCCAGAAATTGGTAATATTGAACGAAAACTAAAATATTTTTATTTTTAAATATTGTAATATGTACAATATAATTCCGGCTCAATAATATTTCGGTATCATTTCGATCAGCATTGTATGAAATTATGTTGGTTTCATTATCAAAATAATACATTACATTTGACTCTATGATTAAACTAAAAAAATATTAAAAAAATTTACTAGAGCTCCATTGAACATCTACAAGTCTAGGTATAAACTTGCGGTTAAACAAATCTTCAAATTCTACAGTTTTTTTGGGAATAACTCCAGAATCTAAATTTTATTATTTAAATTTTAAAAAATTAAATAAATTTACCTTTAACAAAATATATCGTTAATCCCAACAAGGATAAAATGCATATAATGGTTACAACTGAAATTATGATTCCACTAAAACTCCTTTTATTTTGATTTTCATTCACCAATTTCTAAATTTAATAAAATTAAAAATATTAACATAATTAAATTAAAATACATTAAAAATTTCAGTTTTATTTTCCATTATACTTTTGGTAAAAGAAATGAAAATTGTATTATTCTCAGAAATTAAGTTTATATTTAATATAATTATGGCAATGATTTAATGTAATAGTGTCTAAGTTCATTTATATTCATTTCTATTAAACCAAATATTATTCTCCTTTAAATTTTTGAACCCACTATTGTATTTATAATTGAATCAGAATTATCTTTGCATTGCATTAATAATTTTATTTATTCCTGTATACATATATAAATACAAGATCAAGTACATATATTAATTATAGATTTTCAATAATATCAAAAACATATACAGCCAATATTGGCCCATTAAATTTGACAGTCTATAATAAGCTATATTAATATTCCATGAATGTTTCGATTTTTAAAATAATTAATTTCTTGCTATTTATATGTTAATTTTAACAACAGGTGATTGTGTATCGACAGATTTTTTTGAATTATTTTGAAAATTGAATTTTAATCAATAAGAATTATGAGAAATACATTATAATTCATTTCACAATCACTAAAATTTATTTAAATTAAAAATGATTTCTCAATTATGCAATATTATCGTTTCATTTTAAATGCTCTTTTATTATAGATTAATTTAATCATATTTATAAGATTTTAGTTGGAATCAAATTTCAATTAGTATAATTACACCAAAATTAATTAATCGATAGCTATTTATTTGGATCAGGTTTATACATTTACATTTTTAGAATGTAAACTTTAGATACATAAAAAATTTTAATTTAACTTGAAAAATTCAACTTTGTACTATAAATTTCAAATTAATAATGAAATGCAATAAATTTGACAATTTTTTCGAATAATATTTTTCAATTTTACACACTTTTCGCCAAAAATGTAAATCAAATAAAAAAGAGACATCGATTCGGCTATGAGATATTTTTTCATTTTGCGTCACCGATTTAATCTTTGCAGTGTTGAATTTTTCATAAAAATTCATTATATATGGGCAGACCAAACAATTGACAACCCTGTTTATACGGTACAAAAAATTTGGTTTGAACAAAAATCGCGTAGCATATTATATAAGTTAGGATATTATAAACGTTCTCTTTTTATATAGTCATGTTTGCACTAAATAAGGTCATGTTTGTATTTGATATAGTCATGTTTGCATTTAATATGGTCATATTTGAATTTGATATAGTCATAATTACTATGACTAATAATAAACATGACTATTAAATTCAAATATGACCATATTAAATGCAAACATGACTATATAAATAGATAATATCTATATTATTTCAAAAATACCTATTTTATTCAACCATTAATAAAATTTAATAGTATTTAATAAAAAATATTATTTTATTTTTATAGATACTTTTTTTAAAAATCCGATTTTACCATCCTTATGAGAAAAATCTATTTAATCAAACCCAAAAATAAAAAATCCCCTTTTTCCAACATTTTTTTGAAAAACACAAGTTTACAAAATCTTATGAGAAAAACCTCGCATTCCAATTCCAACATAAAAATCAAATTTTACCAACACTCAATGGAAACGTCCTCTTTTTCCAATATTTTTTTGAAAAATGAAATTTTACTAAATCTTATGAGAAACAAATTCTTAATCCAAAACCTATAATAAAATATTTAATTTTACGAAACCTTAAGTGAAGAATCCACTTTTCCCAATATTTTTTTAAAAAATACGATTTTAATAAAAATATTATAATTTAATTATAAGTGTTTTTATGATCGTGGACACGTTATTTAATTTGATTTTAACTATTTGATTAATAACTTTTTTAATTTTGGTTTTTTTGAAAAAATTTTTTTACGATGACAACATATTGATATGCTTATATTGCATGTCAATTTTCAAAAAAATATATTAAGGAATAAGGAAGCTATGTCACAATATCATGTTTTCTTTAAAATTAGTGGATGGAGTTAATTTAGTTAGTATATTAACCCATTTCATTTTTTTTGATAAATGCTTAAAATCAAAAAAGGCATCCACGTGCATAAAGGGTTATTCTAATAAAAAAAAATTGACACCCTAATATACATATTAAAATATTTAATATTTAAAAAAGATAATTAATAAATAGAAATAAATAAATAATTTTTATTCAAAAATATTCTGGCAGACCCAAAAACCGGTTTGGCACCCCAGGTTAAGAACCTATGCACTAGATCAGGGGTGCACAACCGCGGTCGTACAGCTGCATGCGGCCTTCTACCGTTTATTTGCGGCGGTAGTATCAATGCGTAAACTAACGTTGCGACTGAATTGGTGGAAAGATTGTGGACATTGGACACCCCTTAATTCAATATTATAACTAGGGTAACAAAAAAATGATATATGAAATGGCTAAAAATGGCTTTAAATTTGAATTAGAAAAATCCTTTGAACATAAAAAACACTGTGATTTATCCGATTTATCAATATTATTTATTTTAGTGAATTAATAACGAATACCCATATGTTATGACATATTTTAATATTTACATATTTAAAAATGTTATATTAATAAACAGAATTTGACATTAATTTAACTTTATTTTCGAAACTTGATTCAATTTAAAAAATATAGCTATAAAATAATTTTTATTCAAAATTTTTATGGCATACCTCCCAATAAACTGTTTTGACACCCCAGGTTAAGAACCCATGCTTCATATGCTAAAAATCGCTTTGTTTACATGATAAATCTATCTAAAAAATGTAGTTATGCACGTGAAACATTAATTTAAAATAGACAATAAATTGTTGTTATCAAAAATGATTGTAATGTTTTTTAGGTCATAATAAATAATGATATTAATTAAACATAAGTTTGAAACATTTTGGTTATACATTATATATATTTGTATATATATATTGTATTTGAATTAAACTGTGTATAAATAGATTATGTATTATTTTTTAGATTTTTTAGAGTTGTACTCTGTACAGATATTTTTGCCCTATTTAGGAAAGTAATATATTAATTTGACAATGCTAAATTAGACTACATTAATCTTATGATATAAATTATTATATCTAAGATTGCATTAAACAAAAATAATAGTTAAAAATATAATTAAAATGAGTATCAAATATATTTTAGCAAAATAAAAGATAAATATAATAAATGATGGAAAGTATTGTATTTATTAACTCTTTATTTTGAACTATTCGATATTAACGTAATATTAAACTTTAAACACTGTTTTGAAGTGATTGAGTGGAGACATAAGCGTATAGTTTATTTAAAGGTGGATTAATTAATCTCTGATTATTATACAATGTATAATATACAAATACAAATGTATGTGTTTCAATTTTAAATTATTTTATTTAAGTATGGACCTTACAATATATAATTTATGTTATGTTAATACAAAAATTTATTATTCTTTATTTTTATATACACGTTAAAATTATAGTATGAAAAACAAAAAACCTAGTAATCATTTAATATTTATTAATATTATCCAAAACATGTTGAATTTTGATTAAAATTATATTCAGTCCATGTAAAGTTTATAATCAGATTTATCAAATAATAATGTAATATTTGTCGCCCACATAAATGATAACAATAAACTGTATATAATTTATTTAAATTTTAAAACATAATTTTATTCGCAATTAGATTTACACCTTCAATAATCAATTTTAGTCATGATGTATATAATTTATACTTATTAACTAGTGATATGTCAATTCATTAATAACAAAAATAACTTAAAATGACTCCAAAATTTAAATTAGGAAAATTGATTAAAAATAATTAAATTTAGATATACAATTTGTATGTAGAACAAAAAAAATATAAAATTATTGAGAATCTGAAATTAGGGAATTGAGAAAAAATTTTTATATATAAATAATACATGATATGAATTTTTGTTATAAAATAGTAATCAAAATTAATTGTTTATCGATAAAAATTACTATAACATAAAAATAAACTGTATTAACTTTTTTATCGTAAAAATATATATTTTTTTATGAAATCAATCTATTATAAAAATAATAACATGTTAAAACTAACCATTAATGGATGAATCCAGCTGACTAACGGATCTTGTGTGTTTTTGATTGTCATTCTTAAATATAATTGTTGAAATGAAATTCAAATTAGAATTGAGACTTTATCAATATAATCAAGTATCGATATTGATTAAAATGTCGTTTTTTATTATAAAGATAATATTAAGGAAAAATCAAATCATGTAATATTTCGGTTTTTTGAAAAGACGAAATAAAAAATGTTTATAAATCTATTCATAAAAATACACTATCATTAAATTGTGATAATAAATAAATATTATTAAAATTTACTGATCATAATCTAATTTATTAGATATCCAAATTTTTTTGATATAAGGATTTATTTAGATTTTATAAAAGAATTTTTACAAATTAATGACATGACATGCGCACTGAGCAGTCTCGTTAATATATTAGTTGTATATTTTTAAATAATTAAACATTTTAATGTTTTAAGGTTTTAGTGAATTTAGTCACTGTATAATTTCATAATCATAAATTTATCTAACAGAATTTAATTCATCTAATATTTAATATTGACATTCTAACATCTTATGAAAAATTAATAGTTACCAACCTGATTATAATTATTGCTGACGTTTGTTTCAAAGAGTAGGATTTGAAGTAGAATCATAAAGTCATTGATAAATGTCTGATAAATAATTTAAAAAATAAATTTATCTCAACCCTTTGAAATGTGACTTTTCTAAATCATTTTAATATCCATGATATATAAAGACAAAGTCTCTCAGATAATTTGCAATAATACCTAAAATCTTATAATTTTCAATTCCAATATCAAACTGTTTACATTAATTTAAATTCCTTAACTTTCATTATTATAATAAACTATATGTATTTAAACTATATTAGTCAATTAGCTACTGTTCAATCTAAGTGAAAATTCATAGTTTTAAACTTTAACCAGGAGCTACCAAAGTGGGCGATATCGCCTCCCAGGGTGCGATTAATTAAGTTAGGGGCAATTTAAAAATATATGATATATTACTACTAGCTGTAGTGTATAATAATATAATATAGAATTGATGAATTTTTTGGTTATAATAAGGAGAGATTTTTATTATAAGTTTTGGGATTAACTGGGATAAATAGTGACACAGAAATAAATTTATTATTTTATAATCCTTACTAATATAATATGCTACGCAATATTTGTTTGTGTGTGTGTTCCACTTTATTGAAATAACTACCAGTCTTAGAATTTTATAAAGTCCATATTTCAATTACAGTTGTATCCGGGGATATAATAAGATAAATTTCAATCTCCCAAACTCACATCTTACGAATCAAAAATCCAATTGTCCTTCTTTTTGAAAATCAAACAAGTTGGAGAATTAAAAAAAAGTATACGCTGATATGAATTTTAAAATCATAAACATTATCATAAATTTAAATTTAAAAAAAATCTTCAAGGCCAAAACTCCAAATCACCCTTTTTTTTTAATGCAAATAGCCCTAGAATTTCACAAAATTTACAGGCGGTACAGTTGTATCCTGTTAACACAAACAAAAAATTTCAATCTGAACAAGTGAAGCTTTCACGGTCAAAAAAGCTTTTTAGTATTCATATATTTTATTAAAACAAAAAATGTGAAATAATTAACCGTCCGAAAATTAAAAAA
>LWCA01001127.1:0-12008 GCA_001642005.1 Intoshia linei | reverse complement strand
AATTGAAATGTGGACTTTATAAAATTCTAAGACTGGTAGTTATTTCAATAAAGTTGAACACACAAACAAAAATCGCGTAGCATATTATATAACTAAGGATTATTGGTTTTTATGTCAAAAATTTTAAATTCCGATTAATCGGATAATCGTTGTTCAAATAACCGGAATTATTTGATAACCGGAATTATTTGATAACCGGAATTATTTGATAACCGGTTTTTCAAATTTTCGAATAATCAGGACTCCATAATGACTACCTCGTTATACATATATATTAGGCAGGGTAGGCAGTGCCTAGCGAGAGAAAATTGAAATTTAAAAAGAAACTTTTAAAACAAAAAATACTCTATCTGATCCCAAAAGAAAAAAATAAATAAAAAAAAAAAAAATTTAAGATTTTTATGATAATTTTTCGACAAAAATTTTGAATGGGGTTTAAAGGAACTTTTTTACCCAATTTTTAAAGATTTTAAAGATACCTTGAAATGTTAAAAAATATTCCCTTAAAAACCCTACAAAATTTTCATCGAAAAATGGTCTACAAATACCGCAATGTAGATTTTAATGTTGCAATTTATAATATTTTTGCTACAGGTAATATTTATTCAATTTTGTTTTCAATTTCCAATCAAGTTATTTTGATTGAAATTATCTTAAAAACTTATTTAAAAAACTTTACATTAATTTGGAATTAAATTATCGAAATTTAATGTAATTATTTAATTTATAGTAATTAGATATAATTTTTGGGTTGATCTACATCTAAGAGTTGCAGTGTAAGTTATTGATTTATTCTCATTAGTAAAGGTTTCAATGTTTTAATAATAAAAGATGTCCTATTAAAATGTTTTAGTAATACATTATTGCCTATAACTACTTTAAGTGTGTATTAAATATATATCGGGTAATTCATCCTTAAATTTAAAATTAGAATGTTTATACTACCCTAATGATACTGTAAAAAATTATTAAATTATACTTTTAAAATTTCCCCATCATTTCCTCAGTTGTAAATTTTAATTATTGATTTAAATACCAATACCTGTATCGATTACTACTAAAAGGAATGACATGGCACGCTTATGAAAACTAACATGTTACAATTATGAATAGGTATCGCTAAATGGAAGTACGGGAAATGTTCCGAGTTACATTAAAATCTAGTACTAAATGATTAATGTTGATTACTTAAAATTAAGTTAATAATAATTAATCAACAATGACAAATAAAAAATGACATAAAGTTTATTTGTCAAATAGATAACATGTTAATAATTATCAAATATATTGAAATGTGATGTTACAATTCTATAGATAAATGTGTCTTACTTACAAATTCGTAAAGTTAATTTATTTTTAAAATACAGATGTACATTGTACATTACACAAATTTTGAATGTAAATACAATTGAATACATTAAAGCAGTGTAGTTAATGTAAACACAATTCAAGTGTACATTTATTTTAAGAAACAAAATGTTTTTACAAAGGTTCATGCAACTATCAAAAAAATTTAATCTGATTAAGAAAAATGTATCTACCCTGAAACCACAAAGTTACAAACATTATTCCAGTTTTTTTAAATATAGTCAAAATATTGGAAATGTTAATATTAATTATTTTCGCAATTTATCCAACCACAGTACTTTTTATCAAATTTAAATTAAATTTTATCCTAGATTCTATTATCCCTACATTTGGAGCAAATAAAATTGTGATAAAAATACCATTATTAACAGATAAATTACCTGTTGAATTATCTAACGATACTTCTGACACCCTAGATAACCTCCAAAGTGATATTCGTTTCGAAGATTCATCTGTCAATAAAATTGAAGCTCATAGAGAAGGTGAACTAACCTACACAAATACAAAATTTACAATTTTTAAAATTCGTTTCTGAATTAAATTATTATTAACAGTTTAGATGGAACTAAAATATCTTTCCGAACAAAATTATCCGTTTTATATAGAGAACCATTTGTTTTGAAACTTCATGACATTGACTATAAAAATAGTGTTTCATACAATATCAATGCTATTGAGGGAATAAATAATTCAATATCTGTTCAAAATCACAATTTAACGCTTAAACAAGAAGCAATTGAACGCATTGTTCTTCTTGAAGAGGAAATTGAACCATATTTGAAGGTTATTCAACTTATATATGCCATTGTCAAAACAAAAATATACATTTATTAGAAACAAAAAGAAATTTGTCAAAATTCTTATAAAAAAACTCGCATAATAGCTTGGTCTGCGTTAGCAAGTAAATTTTTTTAAATTTTACATTTTAAATCTAAAATTTTACGCTTAGTTCAAGCTTTGCAATTTGGATTTTTAGCAAGATTAACATGGTGGGAATATTCATGGGATATAATGGAACCCGTTACATATTTTGTTACATATGCAACTGGAATGACTATGCTAGCTTACTATCTTTCAACTAAACAGGTTTTTTATTTGCAATAATGATAATTTTCCACAAATAATTAATAAATTGTTAAAATGATAATAAATAATGAATTCGACTTTTACACTGTCGAAGGGTTCAATCACAATATTTTTGATGTTAAGGTTCAGGAAAACAATCGGTATATCTACAAAAAGTTTGTAAAATGGGGCTCATTTTTGTAAATTTAATTTAAAACGATTATTAAACGAGGAAATAATCCCTACGAAACTACATTGTTACATTATCCTTATATTAAAATAGCCCTGCATCGATAAAAAATTTTTTACCGGAATAAGCAAAATTTGTTATATAAGTATACTTTAGGGCAGCGTTCGTCAAACTATGGCCCGCGATGTAGCCCTCAAACAAAAAGTTTGCCGAACTATATTAAGCTAATGTGGAGTACAAATTTTATGGCATGTCATAAAATATCTTTGGTATTCCATTAGATTGCACTATTGCATAATGTTTTTTCAAATATGACACTGTGTCAACATTCCGTTTGGTCAATAAAATATTGTTGTAAAGAAGAATATTTCAGCTTTTACACAATAGATTAAATGTTCCTACCTCAACCATTATTGAATATAAAAACTGATCATTTTTAATTGAATTAAACTGAGAAAAATGATATGAAAATTAATTTTTTTGGTTGATTATATCAAAAATAAAATTAAATATTTTTCCAAAATTTTAGCAATTTACGAAATCGATTAAAAGTATTATTTATCAATAATAGGTTAATTTTTGTTTAAATTTGANAATCGATTAAAAGTATTATTTATCAATAATAGGTTAATTTTTGTTTAAATTTGATCAAATTTTCTTTTATTGTTTGTATAAATATAATTATAAATACGTACAATTTTGAAACTTAATAATAAACATAATTAATAATTAAAATGCACTCTAAAAACAATAATTGTTAATTATTCAAATGGAATTTTGACATTTTAATAATTAAAAAATACAATCAAATTTACAAGCCAAAATAGAATTTCATCAATTTAAATTGTTTTATATGTACTCACGAAATTTGCGGTCCGCGACATGGTCAATGTGGCCTGCGTTAGAAATAAGTTTACCGAACGCTGCTTTAGGGTATCAACTTTTTTTAAAATTGAAACGTAGCAACAATATCAATTTAAATTATTTCATTTAAAGAATACCGTTTAAATTTTATAGAAATTAATATTGAATTCGATTGAGCATTTAAAGTTTCACTTTTAATATAAATAATATTGTAATAAAAATAATATAAAAATATATAATAATTATATAATATAATAATTTTTACTGTTAAATTTTAAATTAACTTTTATTCA
The DNA here is from genome assembly GCA_001642005.1 of Intoshia linei. Classification (NCBI taxonomy): domain Eukaryota; kingdom Metazoa; phylum Orthonectida; family Rhopaluridae; genus Intoshia; species Intoshia linei. Next base: position 8,228 of record LWCA01001127.1, on the reverse strand, counting down.
TATTATTAAAACGTTATATTCATCTAAACTTATTTAGTTATGATATTTCATATAATTATATTATTGATGTATATAAGACAAATAACTAAACGAAACATCGATTTTTTAGAATATAAAATGTTTAAAATACAGAAAGCTCGTTAACCAGAACTTAAATGTAATTTCAATAACTTTGTTCATACATCTTGCATCACAAACAACCTGGCTTTAAAAGTTTAATATTTGATCCTTAGATAATGGTAATGGCATGTTTAGTAAACATTGTTTACATCATTCCTCATAATCATTTCGTATATTTCTGCGTTTCTTTCTATCAATAACGTCTGGGTTGAATTAATTTCAAATCCAATTTTGGATACTTTACTATCTGCACGATACTTTCTTTTTTTTTTTTTCTAATTTTTTCGTGACATATACCAAGCAAATCTGCAGCTCCACGGAGTGAAACATTTTTTATCACATGACCACCATGAAGATTTTTTTTAGGTTGGACGAATCACAAGAAGCCGTATCATCATCTGTAGAATAAATTGAGTCTTTGTTAGAATGTATAGCAGTGTAATGTTTTTTATAATTTCCATTTTCTCTTTCGATTTGTTTTCGATATCAATGGATTTTCTAATTGATTCCAAGTATGGATGATTTATAGTAGTAGCTGTCATTGAACCAATTCCATGATTTTGAAAATTAAGGAATTCAATATTCTCAAAGGATGTCTTAGATTGATCATCTTTTGCGACTGAAAAAATATTATCTAATTTATTACGATATACTTGAGCTCTAGGTAATGTTGGATGTCGTAGAATAATTCGATATTCACCAAACAATTTTTTGATTTTATATTCAATTTTAATTAATGATGTTATATTTAAGGTAGTTTTAATAAAAATGGAAAGAATTTCTTTTGATATTTGTCAAAATGGGTGTACCTTCTTTGTTTCTTTTAACCATAATAACCTCTGCAATACATTTATTACTGTAGGTATTTTCTTATCATTGAAATATAATTTCCAATGATAATGTTTCCATTTCTTTGAGACATATTAAAATAATTAAAAAATAAATTAGTGTAAAATATAATTTTTTTTCATTGTAAATATTAAAATGTGCACCGCGAATTCGTTTATGATTATTTTTATAAATTTTTTACGGCTATATGCCTAAAAAAATATTTTAATTCAATTTAAATCTACACGTTTATCAAAAAACAAAAAAAACAAAAAAAGTTGACACCCTACGCCATAGGGACTATGGTACTTTCACTTGAAATTTTGAAAATATCCGATATATAATTTAAACTTTATAATTACAGGAGTATCTCTACCCAGATGCATTTAATCGACAGAAAGATATAATATCAAATAAACTCTCAAAAAAATTACAATTTGATAATGAATCCTACAATCGACTTTATAACGAAATTGAGAAGGCAAAAAAACTAGTAAATAAATTGCAAGATACAAATTATTTAAAATCAAAATATTAAAATTATATTTACAATATCTATAAATTATATATATTTATTTAAATTTATAAAATTTACACACATTAAATTTTATAATTATTTTCCTTCATAAACACACAAAAATTTTTAAAATTCAATTCTTTTATGAGGGGATGTAGATTTATATTTTTAGATAAATTTATCTGCAATTGAGAGGAATGTTTATCAGAGTTGTTTAGCGTTTCATTGATTTTCGATAAATATATTTTAAACAATTCGGCTCGTTCAACAATTCCATATTTGGTCTAAAATTGGATAATTTAAATTAAAAGGTGGCCGTTATTTTCTCAATAAACAATCTGAACAGTCTATCAGAGGTGAGGAAGCATTTACTGTTAGGAGGTCGCACCTTTCTAAATAAAATTTAATCAAATACAGCAGTGCTTCTCATGGGGTGAACAATTTTATTAAGGGGTTAATGGGGTTTATTAAGGGGTACATTTTTAGCACATTTTATTCAATTTAGTAAAATCTTATGAGAAAAAACCAAAATTTACCAATCCTTCAGAAAAAAATCCCCTTTTACCAAACTTTTAGATCAAAAATCGCTCTATCTAATCCCAAAAGAAAAAACCTAATTTACCAACGCTTAAGGAAAAAATCGCTTTTACCAATATTTTACTGAAAAATGATTTTTCAAAAATCCTATTTTACCAAAAATTAATATTTTAATTATATAATTAATAAAATAATTCAAATTGTTCGAAGGCCGCAATTTCCCCAGTTCTGATTTATCTCATAAAGTATGTATCAATAACAAATATTTTTAAACCCAATAATTCTTATCCAAGAAACAGATACAACTAAGACAAGTTATTTTCAATGTGGTATTTTATGAAAATTTCAAAAAATAGTCAAAATCAACAATCACCCATAAAATCCTTTTTTTTTAAATTTTGGAAAAAATTCAAAACAACATATACAATAAGAGTGACAAAATTTCAAAAATTAAGTGCAGGATCGGAAAAAGTTGAGTAATTAATCAAAAATGACAATAGAAAAAAAATATATATTTAAATTAGATAGAAATTTGCGAAGACGCTTGTTGTAATATTGGTTATTGTATGTATGTTTTGAATGGTCTTGTGTTGATCGTCATGTTTGGTTGTTCACTTTGAATCTTTAAATTGAATTCTACCTCGTTTACTTTTTATTTTATGCATGTTTAAAGTTCTTATAATTTTATTAAAATTATCATTTTTAATTGATAAAAATTTTCATTAAAAACAAAAATAAATGAGGTAGAATTGAATTTAAAGATGCAAAGTGAACAACCAAACATGACGATCAACACAAGACCATTCAAAACATACCTATAATATCTCATCATAACATTCCAGTAAATAAAGTTATATTTTAGTTTTTGTATGAAATTTTTAAAATAGTAAGCGTTTCGGAAAAAAATTCTCCAAAATCGTTTTTTTTCAGTGTAGCCATAAAACTATCATGTGCAACTTTATCCGTTCCTGCACTATAAAATTTCAAAAAAAACTACTAAAATTTACATCCCTAATATACAATGTATAACAACGAAATTATTGAAAATGAAGTAATTTTCAAACTTGATTATAAATAAAAATATATACGGTAAGGACTATCAAGAAATGTGTCAATTCTTCATCTTCGTTGATATTAAAAGAAAATCCAATTTGATGTAGTCTTTTCAAAAGGTAAATGATTCTAAAATAAGTGGAGAAGAAATATCGTTTTTTCTTTGGTTGAATATGAGTAGATAGTAATCTTAGAATAGCCTTTCGAGAAATAAATTGCTTTTGATAGAATTCTGTCATATGTACATAAAATTCGATACGATCTGAATCAAAATACTTTTTAAGTTTTCCAACCGATTTAAGAAGTTTATTGGGTGGGTAAATTGTATTTGGCGGAAGCAAATCAACCATAAAATTGAGTCTGTCTTTTAAAGTATTTTCGTTTATCAATAAAATTTCAGGACATTTCTTAATCTCGTTTTCGTTCCATATATATTGATGGAATTGAATAGTCATCCAATTATTAAAAATTTGTTTAATACGGAAGGACAGCGAATAATCACCAATTGATTTCCAAAAACTGGATAGTTTATACCGTGGAACTAATCTAACTTTTTTATTGAAAAAACTACGTTTTTTACTAGTAGAAATACTCAATTTATACAATTTTACCATATTATACAAGACTTCTGTTTCATAATGAATTTTTTCGAGATTCAGAGAATCATGGCTTTTGAAATCTAAAATGAAATTAAAAAAAATAAAATACTTTGCATAAATACCTCGACGATTACATGCATCGACCATTTCAAAATATCGTTTGTCGAATTGATTGAAATCAAATAAATCTTGAAAGAAAATGCGATGTAATCCCTTGATTACCGAATCTATGCTCAATGTAATGTTATAATATGACCATTGATAATGTGGCGATGGTAAGTATTTTAACGGCTCGCCATTTCTGTAATATACAGTACCGTGTAAAGCGTAACTCCGGTATTTAGCCGATTGAAACAGTTTCAACGATTTAGACATGATACAAATCTAAAGGTGTATTTATAAATCTAAATGTTAAATAAAGTAAATGTTAGCCGCAATATCCTTTAAAATGGATAATTAACTTGAATCAATCATTTTTTATTACAAATGGAATAAACATATATTCATATTAAATTTTTATTTTGATGGAAGCAATAACTGAAATTATTCAAACAAACGATGATACACATTTGCCGCATCTATTGTCAAATCATGCTTCTCTCAATAAAATCAGAACGTTTGGTTCAATATTAATAGGACTACTGTCCGGAATTCTTGGTTTAACCGGAATAACTGGATTCTTGTTTTATTTTATTGCTAGCTTTGTTGTTTCAGTATCTTTTTTATTTTATATTTCATTTATGATACTTTAGTTGATTACTCTTTCAGAAATTGAATATAAGCCTTCACAATATTTTATGTCACAATGGGAATTTTACTCTGATGGTGTTTTTGGAGGAATTTTAGTAATCAAACTCTTGGTGATAGCTTAGATCAGGTCTACCCAATCCTTCCACTTGATTGAAAAGTGTTTAAATCTAAATCTTATTTTCCTAACCTTAAGACACCTTTAACCTTTCAAAATAATTGAATATTTAGTTAAGGGTTCATTGTTTTAAAAGTAAAATATTTAAGGCGCAATACTTGATGAATTTGCGCACTTCATGACGCGCCCCCTCAAGGTGTTGATGATCACTGTTCTAAGGTATCCAATACTTTATATATTTATTTCCGTAAAATGTTAATTTTTTATCTTAATATTTAGACATATGTTTTATTCTGGATTCTAGCCTATGGGATTATCCATTTATAAAATGTATAATTATAAAAACTTTAAAGGCAATTATGAATATATTTTTAAATTTTCATATAATTGTATTGTTAAAAAATAAACTATAAAATGATTTATCTCAATATGTTGGTATTAAGAATTCATAGGACAACAAAAATCATTCATGGACGGGTTAAAAACCTGAACTGTCGGTACAAATTTAAGTCACGTAAAAAATCTGATAAATGGTAATTTTAGCGATGATTCTTACAAACTAGATTAAGGGGCTGCGAAAATTAAAAAATTTCGTCGAAACCTATCCGAGGAGGGGATGGTAGGTTATGAATTGACCAAAGATCCACAAAAATATGAGTTTTAATAATTTTAAATATCATGTTTAAAAAGTTTATTTAAACAATTGTTATGACTTTTTCCGACGTGTTAAATTATTTATTCATTTTCTAATACATTGTATTGCCATATAAATTAATAAAGATCACCCTGCCCTTTAAAATTGTAGATTAAAAATGGTTTTATTACGTTCAGCGTATAGATTATTTTCAACAGTAGTGTCAAAGGTAATAATATTGCAAATGAAATTAAAACTATTTAGAAATGCAACCCATCTAATTTTGCAATAGCCTATGTTAACCGATCCTTCACAACTTCCACGTGTTTCTTTAAAAGTGGTAATTTATTTATATCTAAATACGAAGAGTATTAAAACGACAATTTCAGCCGTGGGAGAATCAGCACAATTATTAGAACAACGTATACTTGGTCACAAGGTTGGTGTTAATCTGGAAGAAACCGGCCATGTTTTATCAATCGGTGACGGAATTGCACGTGTATATGGGCTTCATAACATTCAAGCAGATGAAATGGTTGAATTTTCATCAGGAATAAAGGTATTCAATCCAATTCTACGCGTACTATTTTTGTAGGGAATGGCGTTGAACTTGGAATCGGATAATGTTGGAATTGTTGTTTTCGGGAATGATACACTTATCAAGGAAGGTGATATTGTTAAGAGAACTGGTGCTATAGTCGACGTTCCCGTGGGAGAAGGTATGTTGGGTAGAGTAGTTGACGCTCTAGGAAATCCAATTGACGATAAGGTAATCGGTGGATTTATGAAAATTTATCTTGAGTAGGGTCCCATAAAAGCTTCAAAAAGATCGAGAGTATCCGTTAAGGCGCCAGGAATTATTCCTAGAATATCCGTCAGAGAACCCATTCAAACTGGTATAAAGGCTGTCGACAGCTTAGTGCCCATTGGAAGAGGTCAGAGAGAACTAATTATTGGGGATCGTCAAACAGGGTTTCATTTATTGTTTATTTTGTATAATGTGTTAGTAAAACTGCAATTGCAATTGATACAATCATTAACCAAAAACATATCAATAAAGAAGGTGACGAGAAAAAGAAATTGTACTGTATTTATGTCGCTATCGGACAGAAAAGATCCACTGTTGCTCAATTGGTGAAACGATTAGAGGATGCTGGTTTGATCAAATTTATTAAGCTCTTTTTAGTTAAAGGTCGACTTAAAAATAATTTAAATTATTACATTATTTTTTCTGGTTCAGGGTCTGACTATATTTAAAATTTGCAAAAATGTCATTTTTATGTTAGGTGCTTTGGAGTACACTGCAATTGTTAGTGCTACAGCTTCTGATGCTGCGCCACTTCAATACATTGTACCTTACACTGGATGTGCCATTGGAGAATATTTTAGAGATAATGGGAAACATGCACTCATCATTTACGATGATTTGTCTAAACAGGTTAAAATTTAATTTAATAGCTTACGTTCATTCCTAGGCTGTTGCTTATCGACAAATGTCGCTGTTATTACGACGTCCTCCAGGTCGCGAAGCTTACCCTGGTGACGTTTTCTATCTTCATTCCAGGTTACTCGAAAGAGCTGCCAAAATGAACGATAACAACGGAGGTGGTTCTTTGACTGCTCTTCCCATTATTGAGACTCAAGCCGGAGACGTTTCAGCTTATATTCCGACCAATGTCATTTCCATTACTGATGGACAAATATTTTTAGAAACTGAATTATTCTTTAAAGGTATTAGGCCTGCCATTAACGTTGGTCTTTCTGTGAGCCGAGTTGGGTCAGCTGCTCAAATTAAAGCCATGAAGCAGGTATATTCCATGATATTTTATGCAATTTTTAAAGGTTGCTGGATCCATGAAATTGGAGTTGGCTCAATATAGAGACGTTGCTGCTTTCGCCCAGTTTGGTTCTGATCTTGACGAATCTACACAGAAACAATTGAATCGAGGACTACGTCTCACCGAGTTGTTAAAACAAGGACAATATGGTACTTTTTTTAATCAACATTCTCTCATTTTTAGAACCTATGCCTATTGAAGAACAAGTGTGCGTTTTGTATGCTGGAGTACATGGATATTTGGACAAAATACCAGCCAACAGAATCATGCCTTTCGAAAAAGAATACCTTATCAATTTAAGACAAAATCATGCTGAAATCTTGAATGAAATTAAAACTAAGGGTGAGTTAAGCAAGGAACTCGATGGTAAATTGAAGAATGCAGTGATCAAGTTCATCGAAACCTTTTCATAAATTGTTTATTAAACATTTATTAGTTTACAAATAACATTGGTGGTGATTTATTCATATTTCGGATGTTCTAAATAAAAATTTAGCAATGCAAAAACTATTTGTATTAAAAATAGTATCAATCGTATGGACATTTTTTTTATTAATTCGTGATCTAGGATCCCAAAACTTACAGTTAACCGTAATTATTCCGACAGGTCAAATTTAAACTTGTTCTCCATTTTTAAATATCTTATAATCTCCAAACTCTGGACTTTATTATAAATTTTACTCAAAAATAGATATCGAAAATTTCATAGAGGACCATTCTCTGGAAGAGGGATTTCGGTATGGCATTTTTGAATCTGAGTGCTACAACAATTTTAAATGATAAATGGGTAATTTCAATTCAATCTTGGCAGATTTTTTAATTTCATGACATTATGACCTTACAATATTAGTGGTTCTTAACCTTTTTTGACCTATGCACCCCAAATATTGACCTTAATGACAAAAATCAATTAATATAATATCAATTATAAATAAAATTTTAACTATTTACTTAAATTAAACGTATACAATTTAAGAATTAAACTAATTTGGTCATAATAATGGCCGTGGAGAGCCAGCATTAGGCCCAAACTCGATAAAAAGTATAGGCCCATATAAACATAATTTTCAAAATAGACCGCTATACATTAATTAATCGAACGTTCATTATGTAAAAATTAAAAATAACCATTGGAAATCGCATTATCAAAATTATGATATACTTAAGAAATTTTTCATCAATTCCTATTAATAAATTAAAAAAGTAGGCCCTCATGATTGTAGACACGGGACATATG
>LWCA01000757.1:1943-18986 GCA_001642005.1 Intoshia linei | reverse complement strand
TGAATGGTCGTATGTAATTTCACTTTAAAGGCTTCAATTTTTCCTGAATCTGCAAATAAACTTTCACCCGAGCATTTTTTAAATTTGAGCCCATGTCTGTCTTTAAATTTGGCTTTCTCTATTATAATATCGTCATTTGTTGGAATTTTGGAAAAACGTCGATCAATGAACCAATAAAACAATGATTCTTATAATTTTGGGAAAAAGGGCTGTTTCATGGATTTTCTAATTTTATTGTTTGTACAGGATCCATATTTTTCAACGTTGAGTAATTTCTGTTTATTTTTTTTAATTGAATAAATTGTGGAAATTGCGGTTTTATACTTTGTGCATAATTCCGTTGGTTTAATGCCGTTTTCCAATTCTTTGAGAATTTGCAATTTTTCATCAATAGTTAAATTCATTTAGTTAAATCAGTTAAAAATTGTAAATATAAAAAAGGAATTTTAATTGATAAAGAAAATAAAGTTAGATATGTGACAGCATTAAGATAATGTACAAAATAATAAACTTAATTTTTATTTTAAATTACAATTTAATGAGATAAAATAAAATATTTTACAATTTATCGAGTAGATGAATTATTGAATTTTACTTGTATATGGGGAGTTAAAGATAATTATAGAAATCAATATCGCTATTCGGAATATTCCAGAATTTTTCAAAAAATTTCTAAATTATCCGGATTCTCCAAAATTTCATCTTCTTACAGTGTATTTATATTTGTTTTTGCACTTTGCAGAAAAATTTTTGCAATTTATTGAGAAATATTATAGAATACATTTATTGTAAACTAAAAACTAGAATTGAAGAATAACGTTAATAAATAATTTAATTTACAATTTTAGTCCGTAATTTGTTCTAATAAAATTGACTTTCGTATGTACTTTTTCATGTTTTGCCAATAGCCATCACAATCGCTTTGAATAATTGTTGAAAAACCATTTTGGATACTTTCGAAAAGTTGTGCCTCAGTGGTGTTTCTATTTCTATAAACTGATTCTTTTTATTTACTAAATAATTACGTTCTCTATAGGGTTTAAAAATATTTCAAAAATATGATTGTATCTATCATATTCTATTAAATATAAACTGTTGGGCTTAGACTTGCTTTACACTTTATACTTACATGTTAATATTTCTTATTATATTATCAATTTTTAATTAAATTTTAGGAAAAAAACTGTGAAAATGAACGTAAGAAAAATTTAATTAATCAACAGAATGCATTACACAAAAGTAAATCAAGCATGCTAGAATATATAAAATCTAACAAAATTACAAAAATTGATAATCAAATAAAAGAAACCAATGATAACGGAGATGAATATAGTGAAACGACAGGTTATACTGACAGGAGTTATGATTGGGATTCACTAAATTATGATGATATATCTAATAATGTAATACCACAAGAAGGCACCTTTTCAAATATTATTATTCCAAAATATTGTGATAAAATAAATATTAACAAAAAATTGAATAAATTTGAAAATCGAATCGAGTGTAAACATGAAAAAATAGACTCTATAAATATTGGTCAAATTTTAAAAACATCTGGAAATAATGTTCAAGATTCCAATGATACTGAAAATTTTAATTATGAAATTATAATGGAAAAAGATGCAAATATATTACCATGTATTAAAAATAATAAATTGAATTTCAAAAATATCAATCAACCAAAAAATGATGTTCGTGTAAAATTCATCTCAAAAGATATTGTTGTGGATGCTATTATAGAAGGAGAAATTGACCTAGTTAAAAAATTATCCAATGAAATTGAAATTACAAAAGAAGTAAATATTGATGGGATTACTGCACTCCATCATGCTGCCTTTTCAGCTGATGCAGAGATGGTTCAATTTCTCATAAAATTGGGGTGTAATGTTAATGCTTTAGATGTTGATGCTTGGACGCCTTTACACTGTGCTGCATCTTGTGATCACTATGAAATTTCAAAATTATTGGTTTGCCATGGTGCGTCTATTTTTGCTCGTACCGTTACAGACAATCAAACGACTAAGCAAAAATGTGAAATTAAATCAGAATTTTCAACATGTTTCGATTTTTTAACAAGTAAAATTTATATAAGCGTTTTTTATGTATATTTAGAATGTGAAAAGTCAATCCGTTCAGCTGAAAAATCGGAATATTATGTCGCATTTAACTTTAAATCGGAAAATAATTACGAATTATCAGTTAACGCTTCTGACAGAATTGTCATCAATACCAATTTAACCCACCAAGACGACCAATATTGGATACACGTCACACTAATTAAAACTAATAATAGCGGATTTATTCCCTTATCTCACGTATCGGTAAGTTTATATTTTTTAATTTCACATTAGTACTGTAATTATAACATTTCGATGGTGTGCAAAATTGAATATCTATTGTAAATCATTCAATCTTTCTTTGTAGAGACTACTATGAGGGATTTTAAACTTTTTTTAATTTTGTTACCATTAAAATTGATAATGGGTGATATTTTTAACGAACCATAAGAAAAAATGAACATTTATCGAATTCTTAAGTGGAATTAATTTTTAGAAACAAGTCACAATTTACATGTTATTATTACTTATACACTCCCCGACAAAACGTTAGAACATTTAATAATTTAAAATTGTTATTAATACATTTAAAACACGGGGTCCCAAGTGATATGTGAAATTATATAAATATAATTTATTGCAAGTATTCATCTCTAATTAGATCATAATATATATTTTCATTATCGATCAAGCGACAAAAGTGATCTAAGAGATTACATAATAGGTTTAAATAACATTAGAACTAAATTTTTTAATTTATAAATACATGCAGATTATACAAATTTTAATAAAAATGCCCAAAGAAAAATATTTCAATGAACGCGAAAAGAGTTTAATTGATATTATCGTCAATGAGGACCATATCTAGTTAAAAATTGCAATAAGATTAGAAAAAAGTCGAAAGTGGATACAAACGTATCTTAAGAATCATTTTTCGAAAAAATTAAGATGCAAAATTGGACGCCCAAAGAAGTTAAGTCCATTTGAAAGAAGACTTTTATTAAGAGAGGCATTAAATTTCTGTATTTCTGATAGTTAATAAAATCTAAAGTTGTTTCAATTAGATTTTTACACTGATAATACAGCGGGAATTAAGTTTCTCATCAAATACATGTGGATTAATATGGATCAAATATGCTTTTCCGATGAAAAATTATTCAACCTAGATGGATCTGATGGTTGAAACTGCATGTAGTTTTATCTATATTTCAATTTAATTTAGATGATATAACGTTTTGTCGGGTGTATGTAGTTACAATTTTAGTTTATACCTAATATATCTAGAATTTTAATTATTTATGTATGTTTTATATTACTTTAAAAAAGTTAAGATAGTTTGATTTATACGACACTTGTTTTGTATAAGTATTTGTTTAATTTCATGTATAATTTATAATTTAGCTGTACCGCCCTAATGGAAATTAGAAAAATCGAATTTCAAAATTTACTATTGTAATATATGTATTTTATTATTAAATAATGACTAATTAAATTAAATTATTAACATGTTCCAAAGTTAGTTTTTATTTCTTATCTGGATTATGATATTATGAGATGCATTACCTTCATGATGTTAAATTTATTTTAGATGATAAATATTTATAATAAACTAGGTTGACTGTTATGTACTACGTACAAACAGCACCTAGCTTTGCCGAGGGCACATTTTTATTTTATTATCTTAATTTTTTTTGATAACATTTGCGTAGAGAATTTTAAAAACAATTGTTATCATATTTTTTTAATTTATTTGAATCTTCACTTTATATACATATTTCAGGCTAATTCTACCAAATTTGCAAAGGATAGTAATAAATATAAAAATGATATTAACAAAGTTGTTTTAGTTTCGTTGTTTAGTTTCTATTTAAATTTGATTCAAAATGTTTTGAAATGAGAATTTGAAATTTAAATATTGCGTAGCAATGAAAAAAAATCCGAAGGAATGAATTATATAGATGTTTAATCATATTTCTTTATTGGAAATGTGTAAACGTTCAATGCACATTTTTTTTGATATTGTAGGATCAATATTTTTATTTTAATTCGAAATATTTGAAAAATATTGGTTGATAATATATTAAAAATTATTTTTCACCGGGAATGCGTAGATTTCTGGGGTTGAAATTTTGTTTTTATATCAACTGGAATAAGCTCTATCAGAATAATCTTGAGTAGTTGAAATGGTGTATTATCATGTTAATCTAGAATGGGGTGTTGCAAAGATGCCGATTTGAGTTGCGCAATTTTATTTTATTTTTTGTTTGAATACAATTTATTTAATGTAAATAGCCAGAATTCGAGAAATTAAATCGTTAATAAAATCCAAAAAAATTGAGCTAGAAACAAATTTTAAAAAATAAACAGTATAACTAAACATGGAGAACAATATTATAAAGTCGGTACCACGTTTAAAAGCTTAAACGCCAATTTCCGTTAAAATAAATTCAGTTTTAATTTTATAATACATAGTATATATAGAAAACTTTAAATGGTCAGGCTATCTTTAATATTCGTTGAAATGCATTAATGTTTTGGAAATAACATTTTTTTATACTTGATCACTACTATACCTAAGGATGTTCAAAAATATAATTTTTCATTTTTTTGAGACACCTTATTATACACGACTACTTTATATAATTGTTTGGACTTTACTGCCCTTATAAAATTTTATTTAACTAATTAACACAGATAATATTGGTGTCATAATGATCGTAATTCCATACTTATTAACACCAAAAATTGATTTTAACTTGTCCCGATCGTTCACTTAAGTTTGAATCGCCCTGTTTTAGGTTGTAGCCAACTGTAAGTATAATTAAAAACGAATCCAATTATTTAAATATTAGATCAATGGCATACTGAGTTTAATTAATTAAAATATATTGACTTATTTATGTATTTATAAAGCACTGAAATATGGCAACATTATTTTATGTGAAAAACTTCCAAATGCAAAATTAATGTTTATTTATTCAAATTGGAAAATGATGAATTTGTGAATAATATTTTTCTGTTAAAGATATATCTATATGTCTAACAATTTTAAAAATAGTATTTCGAATAGTTTGTCATTCAGGGGCAAAAATCCCAATTACTTTTTTTTTAAAATGCTTGTAGACGTTTAAAAAGCACAAATTCTGGAACGGTTGTTAAAATCATGAATATTTTCCTATATCGTGACTTCAAAAACTTTCCACGATCAAAGCTACAGATTGATATCGATAAGTTGTCACAGGCTCATCAACCTGAGGGTATTTATCAATTTTTAATAAATATTTTATTGTTTATAATACCTTTTTTATTAAATCATGTGAAACTTTAGGTGGTTTGCTAATTTTATTTCACTGTTTCAGTCATTACAATATTTAATTTATTATAATGGAAAAGGTTAGGCGATTTAATTTATATCGATTGTATTCAATTTTAATATGGGGCGCTATCATTTGAAAATTTTATAAGGGGTGCACTGGAAAGTATAAGGTTGGGAAACAGTGATCTAAAAAAAATGTTGAACGAGTACGAATCACGCGATTAAATCTAAAAAATAAATTAAATTTAATTTTTTATTTTGATTAATTTAGTTTTTTTTGAATTGAAGAATAAAAGTAGCGATGTGACCAATTGTAATAATAATAGGTTGGTAGAAAGAGTTGCCTAATTATCTCATGTTTTTGGTCAATTAAACAAATTCCAAGTCAGATTTTTCCGAGATAATATATATATATATATATATTAAATTTTAATCTCAGAAAATTACCACTTACCTGTCCCAGTAAAAAAACCCAAATTATCCTTATTTTATAATCAAACGATTCCTAGAATTTAAAAAAATATATACTCTTATACAGATTTTAAAATAAAATAATTTCAAAAAGGTACATTTTCAGGGTAAAAACTACAAATAACACTTTTATTTGCAAATGAAAAAAGTTCTAGAATTTTATAAAATAAACAATCTGTGATATTTTTTTAAATCATAAATATTATAAATCGCAATATCAAAAAATTTAATTTTGACCATCAAAACTCCAGATTGCCTTTATTTTAAAAAATGAAAATTATTTTAGAATTTTAATAATAATACATTCTAAAAAGTTGACGACATACCTATAATTCTCCCGCGACACACTGGTTGGAAAGCACTGCTATACTCTGTTGTAATTAAGTAAAATTTAATATAAAAATAAACAATTGGCTTCATAAAAAGGGCTAATTGATTCTATTCTTGGATTTATTAATGATTAGGAGAAATTAAATATTTCGTATACTAAATTGAATATTTTTGACCTGTTTGATAACTTAGTATATCATTTCCACGTGTCTTAGTCATTGTAGAAGTTCCATGAATAGTGTGTTTGATTTCTGGGCCCTGCACCATTGAAACACTTGGAAATAATTTTCTTTTAATGCACAAAAATATCAATATAATAAATAAGAACCCAAAAACACTGAGAATAGGTATCAAAATGGAGTATAAAATATCATTATAGGACCTGTTACAAAAATCATCATAAAATTTAGTGTCATAAATATTTAACTTTAGAAAATTGCATTCATTGGAAGTAGAACCTTTTTCTTCATGAAAAGAACAAGTGTAATCAATATTAGAACATTTACAATCCGCATTTCTTGTTGGTTTGAAATTATTGTAATAACATATACTGGACGGATTTTTTAATGCAGTAAAAATGTGAAGATTTTTAGAACATTGAAAAGTTTTTACTTTTGTTTTACATTCTTCAAAATTGACATATAAATCATATGAAAATATGTATGGATATTTTAAAAAATGAACTAGACTGAATATTCGGCTGTTTAAGGAAAAGTTCACATAAAAATCAAAACTTTTGGAATATATATTTTCTATTAATTCAGCATTGTTTCCAATCGCTTGCCATGAATGGGCAGCCGTGAAAGAAATATAAATATTGATTTTGCTGTATACAATGATAACGTGCGGATACATTGATTTTATATTTCTATATATAGTGTTGGTTGTGATATGATTGAATGGGCTATCCCAGTGTTTTCCACCATCAAGTGAAACGTATAATGTAGATTGAGTTACACTTATTTTAGGGTTAAAATATCTAAATGAAATTAAACCCAAAACATCAAATTTATCGTCTACGATATAAGCAGTTATGTTGGATGAATCTGGTACGCCAACAATGTTTAAATCTTCCCACGTATCAGCCGCGTCAAATGAAATTTTTGTAACATGTTGTATGTTCATAATAACCAATGTAAACGTAACTGTTTCTATTGTCCAAACCTTAAAATTGACTGTAAAATCTGTTATATTTACAAATTGCGTATTTCTAAATTTTTTCAGATTAACATCACTGATGAGAACATTTTTTGGTTTTAAATAATTGAACCTGTTCCTTGGCTCCTTTGAAATCTGGACGTATAATAATATTCTTCTTCGAACCCTGAAATAGGCAATTATGTGAAGTAATTTATTTGAATATAATGGCATTAAGTCTTTTGTTAAATTGACGTCATCTAACAAATTAGTTTTATTCGAGTATATTTTCCATGCCTTTTTTTCTGAAAGTATAAAAATATTATGATGAGATGGAACGTACCCGACAACATTGTTTGTTAATAGTTTAATCTTGACTTCAATAGTATCAAATACATACAAATTACCATTTGATGTATGAATATAAGCGTAATGAATTTCTGGATCTGTTGACCATTTTATAGATTCAATTTTACTCATGTGTAAAATTTTGGTGGAAATTATAATTTGAATTTTATTTAATGGAATGTAAATAATTTCATGATAATTATAAAAAATGACATCGCTAGTATACTTGGATATAATTAATTTTTCTAGGTAATTAGTGGTTTCTTCTTCAAACAGTTCTAGAATAATATATTTTCTTGGTGATCTACAGCTAATGTATATGGTTGCAATTCTATTTTCAATTATCACTTTAAACCCAAAACTTCTACAATGAAATGATTGATTATCAATATGAATTATGTAAATGCTTTTTAATTGATACGATTGTATTAGTTTCGGTCGAATCTCATTTACATTTCTTGAAAAAATGTTCAATGTATCATAACTGATATCACCGACTACAAGTATATTCTCGCATATATTAAATAATACACTGTAATATGGAGAAATGTATTTGTTTTTCCATTCTGATTTTCCAATGTGTTCCATTTTTAAAATTTTAATTTCCGTTTTGCAATCCATTATTAAACTGCCCAATATAATTAATGAAACATGAATCAACGTCATTTTGTGATTTTAATTATGCTAAAATGTATATTAAAATTCAAAAATAGTTAATTTTTAATACCAATTTTATTAACAATTTATTGTTGAATATGAAACGATTTAAAAAAATATTTTTTTATGTCATTTTTCTATTATGTCAACATCAATTCAGTATTAAAATGTAAATAAGAAATAGTAAACATTATTGAATACTTTTTAAACTTGTCATTTTCTTATATAAAACATGTATAATTTGTGGGTTTGTTACGGTTTATTTAAAAACTTCAAGCTCTAGTACAGTTTTTAGCGGATAATGTTTATATCTAAGTTTAATTTTTCGAATTGAGTCCTTCTGGAATAGTTTTTAAACCATAAAAATTATCATATACATATGTAGGTTAGGGTGTCCACTTTTTTTATCAGAAAAAGCCATTTTGTCTGTATGTTCATTTTTTATTTTTAAACAACATTACCAAAAGAAATGAAATCGGTTAATATTTAGATATCTTATAGACTGACCCAATCTAGCAATTCATGGCGTAAGTCATGCCAGTAATAATTGTAGTAATCGGGACCATCTAGATTTAACTTTTTTTCATCAGTCCAAATGATATTTTTAGAATCTATATTACTCTTCAGATAATTTTCCGCCCACTTTACTCTGGAGTCCTCGTGTCTTGCTAGTAATTTTGGCTTTGGTTTAATTTTAACAAGGATGATATTTTGGTTTGACTTGATAACATTGTAAACGGAAGATTTTGATATATTTATTCCCTTAGAGCACATAATCGCCGCAACACCTCTTACTCCTTTATTAGGATTCGAAGTTACCTCCATTATAATGACTCTTTTTGTCCTATCTGACATTTTAGTTTTCGCACCAGCCCTTTTTCTGCCTTCATCATAACCTTGTGGCTCATTTAAAATGATCGAACTACATCAAACGATCTTCTTGATGTAAAATGCTAAGTCAAACGATCAGCAATATTTTTATACGATCTCCTGATGTTATTGTCATCATATGCTGTTCCTAAAATGAATTTTTTTAATCATCACTTAATTTGCAACCTCTACCCATGTTCTAATTAAATTGTTATAAAATTATTATTAATTAGTACAATTAAAAATCAGATTTTTCAAAGTGTTGTTATAATTTATATGGACACTCGTTAAATAATGAATATGAACTTTTTTAAATTATTTCTACGCTGTAACGTTTCCATGTTAACATAAATGAAATGTATAACCGCAGAGGAGCAAATCGTTTTTCAAGAAGACCAAATTTTATTGAATCTAAAAATGAAAGATACCCTGTACTTACGTTTATAAAATTTTAACTTAAAATTAAAAAATAGAGTCTCAATACATTTCCGAGTTTTGAATACGATGATTACGAAGAAAAAATTGGTGAAATTGAAAAAAATTTCCAAAAAGATTGGATTGAAACTGGGTACAAATTAAATATTCCTAAAGATTCATTCTTTTTTCGTTATTCTGATAAATATGATTATGAAGACAATCTGAAAAGAATTGAAACTTTAAATGAAAATATTGGTAAAATGTATATTTATTTACCATTAAAATTAATGTTTTGTACGTTGTAAAAAATGTAGTTGGCCTTCTTTTTTAAGCGCTAACCATAAGCTGAAAATAATACGGTTTTAAACGATTTGTCAATTAAAAACTTATAGGTATATTTTGATATTGATACAAATTACTTTAAATTCTGTAAAACTGAATTTTTCCTTTTTAATTTGGTAAACTGGATTTTTGCTTTTAGAGTTGGTAAAACTAGATTTTTATTAAAAATGGTTGTATTAAAATTAAAATTATTAAAAATTATAAAAAGTATTTATATTTTTTTTAGTAGACGCCCTATATAAACCATTCGATTATTTTAAGAATTTTGAATGATTTCTATATCAATCATCATTGCATGTGAAACCGATATAAAATTAAATGTCTGTGTGTGTTAATGTATATATAAAAAAAGTGACTGTAATAGATTTAAAAAACCAAATTTCTAATACAGTTTTTCGCAGGGGATCTTGATATCTATTTTTCAACTTCCGAATTTTAGTTCTTCATGGTCAAAAACTCAATTCCCCAAAAATTTAATAAAACAATAATTCTAGACGCGTTTTAAAATAATTAATATTGTCACAAATCTCAGCCTCAAAAACGTAGGCCTCATGGCCAAAACTAAAAATGAAACATGTAAAATTTTATAAAACATAAATTCTGGGATAGTATTTACAAATCATATACATTATCATAAATTGTATTTTTATTAAATCTAAAATGGAAATCAAATTATAAATTACACCATTTATATTAGACGCAGAAATTTTACCAAAAGAATTGATTTGGAAAGAAATTAAAAATCTTAACATGGTTTATTAACATTTTTGCAATTGAGGGATTATATAATTTTAGTCACAAGATAACATGAATTTGAACGCGAAGATAACCACAAAGTTGAATATAAATGATATATTTAATAACATAAAAGATGATGACACTGATGCAGAATCGCATGATGACCAGACCAAATCTATTGATGAAAACGTTGATGACGATGATGTTTATTTTTATTGATAATATGCATGTATGTGTACCTAAAGGTTGACCCATAGGTATCCAAACTGTACAGGCCACACCTTAGTCGGTTAGCGTGAACAGTCTTTATTCCTTTTTTATCGTGGACTGCAGTACTGTAAAATATTAATTTGATGTGTAATGTGGTTATAGAATAGGTTGAGATTCTCAACTTGAATCACTGAATAATATTTTTTCAATTACATCTGATTTTATGAATGGATGAATAATATAGAAACTACATGTCTAATAAAATGTTTAGGACAATGATTATGCTACTACCTACTTTAACAATGGAGAAGAATATATTGAACAAGAAAGTAACGATGATGTATCGGAATCTAATAATGATTGATAAACTACCATCAATTATAACTTATTTGTAATGTCATAACATTGAACTAATGAATTGTACATTTATTTTTTTATTAAATATCATGTTTGTATGTAATTTGTAAAGGAATTTGACAATGAATGAAAATTTTAATTTTTTAGAAAGAGTGGGTAGGGGTGGATCGTCAGTTGTTTATAAAGCTAGATATAAAGTAATTTGCATTTAGTCAAGGTTTATTGATAAAATAGATAAATAATTCATTTGTTGCAATAAAACAAATTGAATATGATAAAAAGAATGTGGAAAAATTATTGAACGAAATAAAAATATTACAAACTTTAAACCATGAAAATATTGTTACATTTTACCAATACAAAGTAAGTAGATTTAAATGTTGAGCATTTTTAAATTTAGATTGAAAATAAAAAGCTCTATTTGATTTTTGAATATTGTAAGGGTCAAAACTTGGCCTATCATTTAAAAATGCATACAAATTTATCACCTCATTATTCATTACGTGTTTTACAATTTATTTGTAAAATTAACATAATTCAATTTTTTTTTATTCCAAAATTTAGCTAATGGTATGAAATATTTACGTTCAAAGAATATTAGTCATTTTGATTTAAAACCGGAGAATATACTTGCTTCTTCTTTAAATTATCCTATACTAAAAATTACAGGTAAAAAGATATGTTTAGTGTCATGTAAAGACTATAATTGTTTTAAACCACTAAAATTTAGGTTTTAAAGTTTAGGGCATGGTTTTTACTAACAACTTGTTCGATTATAAGTTAAACTAATTGGCACACTTTTGAATTTATTAATGGGTATCCTGCTTGTTCGTATAATTTAGTTTATTACCCTACCAGATTATTCCTATTCCGTAAATTTACTAATTTTTCTACATAGTACATAATGAACATTGATCAATCTTCTATTATTGAACAATATCTAATTATTCAATTTTCAAGTTTACACCAATCTTTTAAATTTTGACGTACAAAGCATAATTAATAAAAAATATATTTTTATATCCCGATGGTTAGTCCCTTTAATAATTAAAATTTAATGGGAAGTAGATGACCATTTTTTTGTAAATTTTTGGTTACCCAGTTCCATATTAAATAACTTAAATTATATTTTACAGTTTTATTTAGATTTTGGTATTTCTCAATATTTAAATGAAGCAGACGAAATATCTACAATTAGAGGAACAGTATCTTATATGGCCCCTGAATTGATACAATTTAAACGACTTACCCCAAAGGCAGATTTATGGTCGATGGGGATTATTTTTTATCGTTAAATTTATGAAATATTATGTATAAAATTTTAGAAAGTCTCATGGGTCATACACCTTTTAATTCCTCAAATTCTACCACCATATTAAGATGTATTCATTCTTTGAAAACTATAAAGGTTTTTTATTCAACATTTAATGTTAATAAAACAATTCTGGGGTTATTCTTTAATGAAATGGTTTAGATTCCAGATCATTTACCCAACAATTGTAAAATACTTCTAAGTCTAATGCTACAGGTAGACGTTGCGAAAAGAGTTGAGTTTACTACTTTTTTTAAAGAAAAATATTTGGATTTAGAACATACTCCTTGTTTACAATCCAAGAAATTTGCGGTAAAATTTTAAAATATATTACATATGGGACAGTGGAGAGCTTATGGTCTTTACGCAAGACGTGGAATGTTCACAGTAGCAGCGGGTCACTGTGTGTTTTCAATTGCCGGTGAAATTTAGTACAGTGGTTTCTGTACAATATGAATGTCAAGGGACCAGATATTTAGAATATTGATAATAGAGTTGGTTGTACAATATGAATATTAGGGTGTTAGCTTTTACTACTTTTGTCAATTAAAAAAAGGTATATTTCAGCATGTTAATTGTTTGCTATGCTGAACAAAATAGTAAAAAAAGTAATTTAATAAATACAAAATGGTAAAAAAATTGATGAAATGTTGATTTACAATATTGAATCAATCTCAGTATATTAAAAACTATGTAATATATGAAAAAGTAATATTTTTAAAATTATGGGTAAATATTTTGGGTTACCGGTAAAATCATAAAAATATTTTGACAACGTAAACACTTGACTTTGTCAGTCTTTTTTTTATAAAATGTTTCCATACAATACATAGACATTTATAGATTTGCGAGTCATGATAATGTATACTAAAAAATATTTAAGTATAACTGATAATATTAAAAATTTATGTTTAAATTGATATAATTATTTGCAAAATTAACTCTACATCAATATCTCAAAAACGTAATACACAATAAACGTTTTATTATAATTTTAAATTAACCGTAACTGAAAATAATTACCGGTAATAATTTACCGATATTGAAACACTGCATCTAACTGTGAAATATGTTTGGAACCTCTGGTCTATAATGTGCGCATTAACCGGAATTAAATAAGAATTATTATTAATTGCCGTGTTTAGGTTAAAATTTAATAAATTATTATTTATTTTTTTTATTAGTTTTATTTTTTTATTTTACTATATAATATCTATAATATTTTAGGATAATTCGATAGCTAAATTAAATTTGTCTACAGATCAAAATCAAACCAATGCAACCTTGTATCAAAATGTTATTGATGCAGTTTTGCATCATTTATCATATTTTGATTGTAATTATATTTATTAATGAATGGTCATTAGAATGCCTTAACTATTAATTTTTGTTGACTCGTTAATCAAATAAAAAACAAATGTCGCAAATATTTTAGGTTAATATAATGAGAAAATTGTACTATTAAATCATGGATCGGATAAAATCAATCATCGGTAGTAGTTTTATTGGTACTCACTGTTGAATAGTGAGCTGAAGCTAATAGTTAAATTTTTATATTCTTGTGAATTAATAAGAAGTTGAAAATATTTGCATTTAGCTCAGTGATTCCTAACGTGTGCGATAGCGCCCACTTAGGGAAGCTGGAGCTATTTGGTGGGGCAGTAGAAAATTTTTTAACTTTTTGTATTTTATTGGAAATTATTAAAATTTTGTATTTGTTCATTGATGTGAAACTGAATTATTTATAAAGATTAGGAACCATAAAATGAAAATATTAATAGATATAATGCAAAATATGCAAAAATGAGAAAATATTAATCTGAAATGATACATTTCAGATTAATAAAATTGGCAATGATATTGATTGAAAATTTTATAAAGATTTATGTCGACCGGTGCTGTTAAGTTTAATCTTTATCCCGCCAATGTTCCCAAAATTGAACGTTTTTATTTTCGTTGGTAGTTATTTTTAAGTATTTTTTATATTTATACTACTTGTATTTGTAATTGATAATTTAAAATTTATAGTAGAAACAACACATAAAATTAGAAATTCAATCAAAATAAAAGTAATATACTAGTACTACTGTAGTTGAATTTAATGATTGATGTAAATTTTAGATTTCGAGTTTATATTTCACTTTGGTGAAAATTGAATTCGATTTGGCAAAAGAGCAAAATTCTTTGATAAATCTTCAAAATTTTAGTAATTATTTATTTTTAATTGTGCTTTCTTTTCGAGACCATTGAAAATTTTCTGGCCCTTAGAAATATTAGTAATTAAACATGTAAGGTATAAGTTAATGCAACGACCATTTTACAATATATATAGCGTTCCATCTGTTTCAATACTGAAAATATTATACTATGGTGTCGTCCTATGATTATAAGAATTACATTAAATAAATAAAAATGATTAGTTTGATATTTGATGTTTAAATATTATATATAATATTGTATATAAGTATAATTTTTTATTAGATGCATTATTTCCTGATAATGCGACCATCCAGAGTTGCAATACTTTGATACGAAATTGTAGAGAAGAGGTTAGATTTATTGAAAATGTACATAACAAATTAGTTTAAAAAGGGACATGCTGCTATTGCAATTAATCAATACACTAAAATTTTGGATGCTTTGATAAAACTTCGCAAAAGTAATATATTGTATTGTAAACGTACATATAATTATGAATTAATAATAATAACGTATATATTAATAGTAGAGGATACAAAATACAGTATTCTGTTTATAACTCGCCATTCTTGGGATTTAGAAAACGTTGGCGAGGTAGAGAATTTAAAACTATAGAAATAGCAGATAAAACCTATAAATTAAATTTTAAATTACAATAAAATCTAAACTGTAATACAAAATAACTTGACTTATTATGAAAAATAGTTTTAAAACTTTCAGTTTATATTTTAAATTAATGCCGAGTTAGAGAATTGGCGAGAATACTGTACCATAATATTAGCAATAGACCCATGTAAAAATTGTAAGTTATGATAAGGGTCTAAAACAATTTTGTTTATATTTTAAAAACTAATTTGACCCTGATTTTCAACGAGACAGCCTGGTATCTTCGTTTTTGTGTACATATGCAATCACAAGTTCTTATATACAATATTTTTTGAATTTGTGCTGTAATTTTATTTAGATTCAAATTATGATGGAAATTATAAAAATATAATTAGAATTTTTGTAATTTATTCTATATACTAATCTTTTTAAATCTAATTAATTATTACCGGTTGATAAAGAAATGATTTAGAACTATGGTTTTAAACCTTTTTGTGTTCACGGATCCTTATGAACAAAAAATTTTCGCGACGCAAAATTATTCTATACTCCAAACATCATCAAAATATCAAAACATACATGTAAATAAAAGAATTAAAAAAACATTCAGTTTTATTATAATGACTTAAGTTGATTGATTGGTGAAATTTGAGATTATATTTAAGTTACAATTCTTGATATCTTGGGCAGCGTATGCGATAAGGCGAGCCTTATATCACCTTAAAATTTAATCTGTTTTTTGGTTTTGTTTTTATATGAACAACCGTTCATATAATTCTGAGCAGGTGCAAATTAAAATAAGATAGAACCAAAAACAAAATATGTGATGTAACTAGCTCATAAGGAAAAGGTATATANGTTGATTGATTGGTGAAATTTGAGATTATATTTAAGTTACAATTCTTGATATTTTGGGCAGCGTATGCGATAAGGCGAGCCTTATATCACCTTAAAATTTCATCTGTTTTTTGGTTTTGTTTTTATATGAACAACCGTTCATATAATTCTGAGCAGTTAATTTCTGGTGCCAATTAAAATAAGATAGAACCAAAAACAAAATATGTGATGTAACTAGCTCATAAGGAAAAGGTATATAGCTCGCTTTTAATTTCCCGCTGGGCACACATAAAATTTATTAGAGCGCTTGTTGAGAAAAACTAGTATAATTAATGTAACATTGTTTATACTCATTCTATTTTTAGATTGAAAATATAATGACTGAAGCCGAAAATAGTAAAAATTACTTATACTCTCCAAATTCCAATACCCACCTTATAAATAAAAAAATTTTCGAACCAAAGTTAAATTTAAATTTGTTAGTTATTCATACCTCAAATAATTGTAATATACAATAAATTGTTATCCTTACTTATATATCAGCGGTTCTTAACATACTTCGCAGTTGGTACCAGGATCGTGGAGAGGGGGCTAGGGGCCATATGACCCGGGCCTACAATCATAAGGGGCCTACTTTGTAAATTTATTAATAGGTGTTGGAAAATTATAGTATAATAAAATGTTCCATTAACATTAAAATTAGTCCCGTGTAAATAGCTTATGTAATTACTATTATAGTGTGTGTATGTGTGTTCAACTTTATTTAAATAACTATTCGTCTTAGAATTTTATCAAGTACACATTTAAATTACAGTTTTTTCGGGAGTGTTCGCAAA
>LWCA01001233.1:0-10922 GCA_001642005.1 Intoshia linei | reverse complement strand
GTCAGAAAGAGGCCTCAAAGCATCCTTTACAGAGTTAGACAAACATTTAATTAAAAATGAATAAGCTCGAAGCTTCATGAAATCAAGTTCCTTTTTCAATTTATTTTTATTAGTGGTGGCATTTTCAATGGAACTTTCCAGTTCTTTAATTTTGGAGTCCAATTTTTTTGGTAGTTTCATTATAGTAAAAGAATTAGTACAACTCCTTTTCTATCATTCCAGAATGAAATGATTCTGCCCAATTTTCAAAATTCATCTCAAATGAATATTTGTCAAGTCCTCTAAAACAGGACTCATTATCTTTTCGGCTGTTAACCATTTGAAACTCGTTAAATTAACAAGAGCTAATAATGATCACTGCAATTCTACAAACAGAGGTACAAAACTAAAGATAAAGAGTTTTGGATGAAAAGTACAAAAGATAATATCGAAAGTCAAAAACACGTCGACTTATATCGTTTAAAAACTTTATTACTTAAAAATAAATTTATTTATATAAATTATAGTTACAATATTTCAACTGTATCGATATATCTTTAGTAAATATCTATATCTATATACTACAGCACCATTATTATTACTACGTTTACATTAATTTTGAAAACAATGTTTCTAATATGCCAAAAAGTGCGTAATTCGCGCATTTCTATTAGTGATGTACATTGAACGCACTTTACAACTTAAATTTCAACGCACTTCTTATAAATTTAATTTATTTCACGCTTATATATTTTTATAAACCATGCCATTTTATAGCTCAATTATTTTTAACATATACATAATTATAAAATAAAAAGTTTAGTTTTTTGTTGTAATATTTTAATTTAACATTTTCACAAATTCGATGTATTTATAAATAAATTATACAACACTTTAAAATTTTGTAAAATTAATATCACTAAAAAACTCAATAAATTTTAAAATATTGTGTGTCCGTCTATTTTATGTTCGCATTTTAACAGTTGAAATGAATTAAATAATTATTATTTTTATCAAATAATTTTATATTTGAATTGTTGATATTAAGGAAACTATTCATCAAAACCCACTTATTTTAGTCACTATTGACTCATAGGCTTTTTCGAGCATGTATTTTTCTGTATATCTATCTGTCAGGAAAGTTAAATAAAATAGTATATTTTTAAATTTTTTAGCCCAAATGAAATAAATAATTAATTTTGAATTTAAAAAATATATTTAAAATTAACAATTTTATATTTACAATGTAAATAATGATTATTTCTAGTAAATCGGTTTGAAGTTTTTAAATTTAAGTTTTTCAACGCACTATTCTGCGCAATATGAACTTTTTAATCTGGCAACTCTGATCGGTAGTACTTATTTAGATCAAACATTTTATTTGTTATAATATACAAAAGATATGACGATAAATATAAAATTTTTACAATTATTATAATCTTATGATCAACCCTGTATGTGGCCTCTTTTTTAAATTTTTGATGCCTTCTACCCTGGCCATGGAGAGCCAACAAAGGACCCGTTCAGCTGAGAATTTTAGGCTCTATATACATATTAAAAAAATGTTGATTCTTCTATCAATTATTTAATTTCAGAGTTTAGGTTTTTTTAAATTTTTCTAACTTCAACAATTAATTTAAAATAGAAGGGACATGATGATTGGGCCCTGCCCACGTACTGCTTCTACCTCAATCAGTTTACGATCGTAATTTAAACGGACCCCCATTTCAAAATATTTATTTTTTTGGACTTCAAAGGAAACATGAAATATAAAACATTTATTAAAAAATGTTTTTTAAAGTTTTTTCTCATAAGATTTAGTAAAATTGGATTTTTTATTTTAGGTTTTTGATTAGGAAGTTGTTGCTCATAGGATTTGATAAAATCGTGTTTTTCAAAACAAATATTGGAAAAAGGGAATTTTTCACCTCAAGAGTTTAAAATAGTATTTTTTATTAATGGTGGGATAAAAGGGGGATTTTTATATAATAATACACGTCGTATAGGATTTGGGATAAATTCCTAACATCTGTCAAATCTGTAATAAATATTAAAAATTATATTATAAAAATACACAAAAGGTGATAAATTTTTTTTATATTTTATTTAAATCTCACGGACCCCAGGAATATAGTTTTGGAGCCAAAGAGTCCAGGGACTCAATTTGGGTATATTTTTTATGACACTGATATAACCTGATTTTTATTAGATTCTTATAATGTATTAATCAGACATTATTATCCCGTTTTCAATTAATTGAACAACATTTTTATTTTAATTTAATTGTCTATTTAGCCATTAATTGATTCTGATGAAGCTGAATGTATTTTAACCAATTTAATTTACAAGGTAGTGCATTTCATAATTCAGCGTTTCTCAAAATATTTGTTTTTGTGAGTCTGTTTTGTATATTTCAATTTTCAGTGATTACATTCTTATATAATTCAACGGTCAATACGGTAATTCAATAGGTCTTCAACCTACAAAATATATCCACATTTCATTATAATTATACTCGGTAAAAATGAGTAGATTTCTCAATAATTTTTGCAAATTTTTTTTGTTTATTTTAGGTATTTTATATTTATCAAAATGCATATTAATTTGTAAATTTTTTAATAAAAATGACTTAATATTAAAGAAAATGTCACGTTTTATAACGTTTTCAAATTTTAAATAATATTCTTAATTATTTATATTTTAATTTATTGAGTTTTTTCTTACCCCGTTTACTACGACAGTGCTTTATTACCCTTTTATTTGAATTTTGTATTTATCGATTTCAAAAATTTAATAAATAATTAAAATTTCTTTTTTTTAATTAACTCTTGTCCCATTAAAAAAGTCAAACCACCTAGGCCAGCGATGGAAAAAATATGACACGCACAGGAATTAACGCCTAACACGCTGGTAAAAAGCTTATTTGAAATTTTGAATATATGTGTGGTGAGGAAAAATTAACTAAAAAGTATGTAATAATATACCTAAAATTATGTATCATTTAAAAGTGACGCAACTAGAAGAGAAATCAGTAAAAAATTTTTTTGACACACCAACTGAAAAGTCTTGCCATCACTGACCAAGGGTGTAAAACGTAGTTATTAAGTCACAAAATTATATACTACTAATACTGTTTATATTTTTTTATATCGTTATACACATTTATCTGGAAGGTTGTTTACTACTGTCTGATATTTAAAAATGATATCAATGACCGGTAAAATTTTTTTGAAAATTTTATATGCATCAGACAGCAATCTACAATTTATTCTAAATATTTTCTCGAGTCTTGATAGGATTGAGAAACGCTGTTTTACATTGTAATTTATCACTAATTTTAATTTTATAGGGTTATTTGCGAGCCTGTATTTCTCATAAAATGAAAACTATCGTATTAAGCAAAGTATCTGCTTTTCCTGGACTAGGCTGTTAGTTGTTGTATCATTATATTACCGATAAATATTTTTCAGTCAAATGAATTTTAACCGTGTTTAATTAAATTGACTCTGAATAATGAATTATTTTAAATTTTTAATAGTAGATACTGCAAGACCAAAAACAATAAAATGATAAAATTTAGCGGGCGTCAAGTTTTTTGTCTAATCTGTCGATAGACTGTAAAAGTTTTTGCTCCTCCATCGATATATCAGTCATAATGACATCTAAGTTTAAAATTGATATCATTTTAAAAATTTGTAATACCTTTTGCGCACATGTAATCTTCTCGTTTGCGACGCATAATTTGATTGAGTATAACGCTCTCTGTTAAGGACATATTTGCTAAAGATTCTGCCATTTCAAAAGAATCAATAGTTTCGTCTAAGTGATTAATTAATATTTTCAAAAATAATGTATATTAGAACTAAAGGAATATACTAAGGTTTGGGTTCAATGACCCACGAGATTAAAAATTTTATAAATATAAATAATCCAAAAATCTTTAATTGTTTGTAAATTCAATCCCAGATATTTTATGGAGCGATTTTTGGAGTTAATTTAAATTTTATTATTATTATAGATATTCTCTATTCATATAGTCATGTTTGCATTTAATATGGTCATAATTACTATGACTAATAATAAACATAATGACTATATTAAATTCAAATATGACCATATTAAATGCAAACATGACTATATCAAATACAAACATGTTCTATATTTGTTTATTGTAATATACTACAAATATTATATTATCTATATAAATAAAGAATATCTATATATACTTTTATTTGCATTTGAAAATTGTGATTTTTTTTCATAGTTGTATTTTTTAATAGCATCGGTAGTTAAACATGGTAATTGCTTTTCAAATTTAGAATTTAGAGAAATGATTTTGTTTCTTTCTCTAAAATTCAAAAACTTTTTCTGTTTAAAGTTTAAAACGGCATCGACGTTGGTAAATAGTTTTCCTAATCCATTGTCGTTTAATTTTATACAAGCTGGTTTTATTCGTCGTTGGTCTTGCTTACGAAAAAAATTTCGCTTTTTTTCTAAAAAAATAAAAAAATTGTTTAAATATAAACCCAACTACATTTACCATTATTTTCTTCATTTTGGTTTTTATGTTTTGATTCCTGTTTAGTTCCGTTCAACAAAATACTTTTAATCGTTCCATCACTCGGATTTCTGCCATTTGATTTTACTATTTGTAATATTAAAATTAACATTTTAATAAGTTACATGTCAGGCTTTCTACATCATCTGCGTAATATATTCTGGAAAATCTGACTTTCTTTTTCTATTAAAAAATATAATATTTTAAAAAGTGTATAATTTATAAGTTACATTATTAGGGTAAGCAGATTTTTCAAATCGAGTTTTTTTTGTAAGTTCAATGCTATCATTAACGACAGATTTGAATAATTTTTGATTGGGCGCTGTTGTAATGTTTTTAAATGATATGTCTTTATAAATATCAGTTTGTTGATCCCATAAGGTGTTATTTTTAGGTGTTATAGTGTCTAAACTGGGACTTTGCATCAATAAACTTTTATTTGGAATATTGTCCAATTCTATAAAATTGGATGAAATTGTCATATTTCGGTTAATTTCGTGATTTTGGTTCGTGTGTATTTTTCCTTCCATGCTTATTTTTTTGAGAGCACCTTCAGGTGATAATTCGAGACTGTCAGTTTCAATGCTAAAATCTTTATCTCGATTATAAGCACACAAGTTCGTTTTTGAACTATTATCAATGATGCTCGTAGTTGGATTAACAATAGCTACATTATTACAAATTGTATCATCACTTTCTTCCTTTTTATTGTAATAATTTTCCTCTGAATCACTTTTTGAATCTTCTTCTGTTGCATTTGATTCAATATAGTTTTCCTTGATATTTACATTTTTCAAATCTTCCGCAATAGTGTCAATTTGATTATTATTGACATCATCAAGAGAATCAATATCATTCTGGTTTATATTTTCAATTTTAGAAGTACTATAAAACCCAGATTCATCCTGACTACTGGGTGTATTGTTGAGTGGATAAAATATTTTTTTGAAATTATTTTTAACACTACCTTGTAAAATATTATTTATATTATATTGGTTATTATATAAAGATATGTCTTCACTAATTTGAGTATCATATTTTTTTTTGTTAAATCCACTTGAAATTGTTTCTTTAGTAGCGTTTGTAGTTTTTTTATTTTTCTTGAAGCGATGCCGCATGTTGGAGTTTGCAGATTGAGGTAAATTTTTTAGAGGAGATAAATTGTTACTAAATTCCAAATTTGATGTATCATAGTTTTCTATTTTTGTTCCAAATGTGTATGGAGTAAAATAGTTAAATTTTACTTTTGGTTTTTCGTTTACATTTTTGATTTTTGGTGTATCTATGTTTGTATTTGAACATTTTCTTTCATTGACAAGTTTAGAAAATCTAGATTTTTGGCTTTCTTGTAATTTTTCATTTCGTTTTACTATGACATGGTTGGGGGTTTTTAAGAGTAAATCGGTAGTAGATAACACTTTGTAATTCTTTTGGTTTCTTGGAATAATGGAGGCACTTGATGGCGCCATTCCAACGTAATGTTTCCGTTGGCGTAATTTCTTTATAGCCTGTGATAAGGAATCGTCCAAATAACACGATTTGTTTCTGCCGTAATAAGTATATCCCGCAGTCGAAGTTGCTATAATAAATTTTTAAACGATTTTTCAAATCATTACCAAATCTGTTTTACTATGTAAATATTTAATATGGAGATAAAAAACCTCAAAAATAAATACCATAGTATGATTAATAACCTCAACTGTGTAAAGTGGATCAAAGTATGTGATTTACCGTCCAGTCACACTTAAATTATTTTTATTTATGTGTGCTTATTTACATTGCGCTAATTAAAACTTTAATAAATTATTATATTAGAGTAGTGTTTCATAACCTTTTTTATGTAGGCCCACTTCAAAAAATGATTTAACCGTACATTTTTTTGGGGATGATCTAACAGTTAAATCAAAAAATAATTAATAATTAATTAATTTAGTGATTATTTTTTAATAAAAACCAATTTTCTAATAAATTACAAATCTAAAAGTTTTATTGTCGAAAATCAATCTAATTACACGCTTGTGTAAAAAAGCATATTTTATAGAATCAATGAATCCACCCTTTTAAAATTTAACGTCAAAAATTTTAATTTAACAAACAGGATTAAACAGCTGAGTAAAAAAGAAATATCACAAATTTATGCCAAGTATTCTAATGGTTGGATGAAAAAAAGCTGCCCCATTGATATGGTCAAAATCATTAAATTTTAGATTTTGGTTATAAAATAGAAATGGACCTTCTCAAATTATCTCGAAAGCTTATAAGTTGAATTAAAAAGAAGTTACATCCAATTATCCATTATTATTGAAGAGCAATGTAATAAAAATTTTTCACCTCGAAAATTACCAATGGTATATTCCGCTAATGACCTTAAAGCACAGTCCGACGTACATTATCTGGAGCGATACATTTTAGAGCGACATAATCAACGATTTTACTAATTTATCATATCATTGATTTTTTCACGAAATTATTCATATTTAATTATTATTTTTATTATCATAAAATTTTTACCTTTCGTTAAAAGTGTTTTACTCTATGTCAGTGAGTTCTCTTTATCATTCTTATGACTTTTGTCAAAATTTTTAAAAAATAATAGAAAAATTATGAAGATAATCTTATGACCATTTTATTGTAGGGTTTTTAAGAAAGTTTTTTTGCGCAAATTTTTAAAAATTTCGAAGATAATTTAGGGACCAAGATTTTGTAGGGCTTTTAAGGGAATATATTTTTCTTCCATTTATTAAAGATTTTGGAACCATTGATCGTAAAATGGTGCAAAATAAAAGTATTAAATTGTAATGTTTTTATACCATTGGCGTATTGTCCCCGTCCCGCTCGACACAACCCACCGTCAGTACCAAGTTATTGCAATTAATTTTTTTATTTTTTACCTACTTAAACTACTTTAATTCATTTAATTAAAATGTAAATCTAATTTTAAAATCAATATGGCACTAAATATACATGGTTGAACCAGACAATAGAGAATAAATATTTGAAATAAAAATTTCAGTAATTGTGTATCACTACAAAAAGAATTGCATGAATGAAGTAAATCAATCAAATACATAAAAATGTTAATTAGTAACAAACCTGGCCGAGATGAACGTTTAATGTATGTCCCTCTTTGATAAGTGTCGGTAATCATTCTATGTCGTTCACTGCGTTTTTGTAATATTTCCAGTCTTCTATTCTCTTCAGCAATTTCTTGGGAAACACGTCTATCGACAGATGCTCTAAATGCAAATAAACAAATAATTGGCGACAGTTACTTTTTCCGACGTATAGTTTCCATTTTCATGGATCGAGTTTTTGACGTACTGGCCGAATGTACATGGTAAATTGATTGATTGTTGAATTCCATATCTCGAAAATATTTCCTAGAATAAATATATATTTTTTCGTTTGGCGTACAAACTACATAGGTTAATTAAGGATTAACGTCAATATTTGTAAAACTGATAGTATCATCAGTTACCAATACCTGGATTTTTTTAAACTTTTAAATATAAATTTGTTATTTCATCTTATTCCAGTTATTTAATCAAAGTTGTTTAGATTCAGTGTTTATAAAATTTAGCCCTGTAGTTGAAAATTTCAAAACAATCTAATTTCTGTGAAAAGATATATGTCGAGATTGAAAATAACCAAATTTATTTGAATAACTTAACCTTATATTTTAATTAAAGCTAAATCACTCATTTATCAAACCATATTATTCATATCATGGATTAAAACTGGCAAAACTTACGAGTAGGCCGAATTGGTCGGCGAAGAGTACATGTATTCCTTTATACGCATGCAGTTTTTATTTAGTTTGGTTTAATTATTATATGCTGTTTTTTACGGCATAGAAACTGTGACTCACTTTTCCAAACAAACCAATACAGCCATGGATCTCTTCCAAAACATTGATTTAGTTACAATTACAACGATATTAGTAATTTAACATTTATTATTAAATTTTTAAATTAACAATAAAATTAATCAATCGGCTGAAATTAATAATTTTATTTTCATTCCTTAATGCAAATTTATTCTAGATTATGATTCATCTTGAACTCCACTCCAACAACTCATGATCAATGGAAACACTTTATAATTGTCTAACGCAGCATATATTCTTTCCTTGTCTGCGAACCTAGCATTGTCTAAAAAAGTAAATTTCACAATTTAACCGAATTGATATTCATTTACGCGTTTTCCATTGCTGGTGGGTTTCTTCTTTGATGTTTACATTGATCTAAAAGGTAAATTTGTTGATATTCAAAGAAATACTCTTTTAAATTTACTATGTAATCTAAAGGTAGGGTCAGAAGTAATTTAGCTTTTACAGCTAGTCCAATAATTGATATTAGACCACATTGAGGTACGGTAGGTACAATTTTGACGTTTATTGTCCTTTTATCGGTATTTACATGTATTCGATTCAGTGAAACAACGTCCAATTGCTCCAATGTATAATTGTACTCTGGGTCTTTTATGTTTCGTATAATGTGTGAATCGTACATTAAGGTAAATAAGTGTATGCACAATATTATTAAAATCATTAGCTGCAGATGACATTGGCATATTTCTAAAAAGGTCAAAAACGAAAATGACTAATGTAGATTACAAAATATTTACTTGATTAAATTCACACGTATACAATAAATGCATTGATAATTTTAATAATTAAATATTTCAAAATGTTTAATCTTAAAACTGGGTCATATTTTATCCACCTTGCGAATATCGATACAAAAATGTGATAAATTAGAGTACAGTAAACTAACTTGATACTCATTTTCACAATATAAAAGTGTCTATGTGGGATTGTTAAAGTAGTAGACGTGGAGCCCAGGTTTATGAAAATTTTTGCGATTGAGGCACCTTGGGAACTAATTACAAATATACTAAAATGTAAAGGATATCAAAAATTTCACGTTCATCAATTTCATCACATTCATCGTTGAAATCATTATCAGAGATTATTCTTTCAGGTAATGTTTCTTTGACTTGAGGGTAACTTTGCATTCTAAAAATGTTTAAGGTTAATTGAATGTCAAGCATAATTATAATGTCAAACCTGAATTTAGTCATCAGGGGTCGCCAATTTTTTCCATCTCGTGGGACACTTTTTTATATCAATAAATTATACGGTCACCGTTTTTGAAAATTTACACATTACAGATACATTTCAATTTTAACTGAACAGAAACTGTTCTAGTATATTCAACATAATAAAAAACAAACAAAGAACAAAAAATTTATATCTGAATAAGTGACGCCTTCACAGTCAAAAAAGTATTTTAGTATTCATATATATTTTTTCCGAAATATTTTATTAACAAAAATTAATAAAACAAAAAATGTGTAATAATTAATAGTACGATAATTAAAAAAAATAATATATTCTAATAGAGCTTATTTCAGTTGATATAAATACATCATTTCAACCCCAGAAATCTACGCATTCCCGGTGAAAAATAATTTTTAATATATTATCATTGATAATTTATCAACCAACATTTTTCAAATACAGTCAAAATCTCATTTAACGAATGTTTTTAACGAATATTTCATTTAACTAACGTCGAAATTTTATTTTTTATATAAATGCCTAAATATCTCGTATTTAACGAATTTCTGATTAACGAACGCGTAAATTCAATATTATTTAATTTTTTAGTAGTTTTTAAGTTTTTTAAAATACTGTTATAATTTTAAATATTAGATCGACTATAAAAAAATGAACATATATTTATTCTTACTTATATATGCTACGCGATTTTTGTTTGTGTGTGTGTGTGTTCCATTTTATTTAAATAACTACCCGTCTTAGAATTTTTAGAAGTCCACATTTCAATTACAATTTTATCCGGGGTGTTCGCAAACTAAATTTCAACCTCCCAAACTCACATCTTATGGGTCAAAAAGCCCAATTGTCCTTTTTTTGAAAATCAAACGAGTTGCAGAATTTAAAAAAAAATAAATATACGCTGATACGGATTTTAAAATCATAAACATTATCATAAATTTAAATTTAAAAAAATTACATCTTCAGGGCCAAAACCCCAAATTACCCTTCTTTTTTTAATGAAAACAGCCCTAGAATGTAAAAAAATTTACAGGTGGTACAGTTGTATCCTGTTAACACACATAAAAAATTTCAATCCGAATAAGTGACGACTTCACGGTCAAAAAAGCATTTTTGTATTCATATATTTTTTTTCCAAAATATTTTATTAAAACGAAAAATGTGAAATAATTAACATGTGTATATATACAGTACAACATATAACAGTATAACATAAATATGCAGAACTCTATGATAAACAATGGCTATGTCAATTATCGTTTTTAGCTGATTTTACGGGAAGATTGACTATGTTGAATCTAGATT
>LWCA01000564.1:0-23296 GCA_001642005.1 Intoshia linei | reverse complement strand
TAAAAATATTTTTTTTAATTGTTTTTGATACTTTTTACTATTTAATATTTAATATAATTTATAATACAATAAAATGATTATAACAATTTATTAATATCAAAAATCAAAATTTTTCATAATAATGTATATACTATGCATTTTTATAATCTTAATATTAATATAGCTTCAGAAATCAGTAATTCATTCGAGAAAGGCACCTTGCAAGCGAAAAGAAATGCGTATTGATCAAATAAACTTGCAAATAATTCGTTTTAGAATTGATAAACAATATAATGTTCTACATTAATAAATTTTACCTTACATTAATTTTTAAATATATGTAACCCTCGATTTGTGCAAATGCAATGTTTCACACATTGTGACAAATTTCATTTATATGTCTTTCCTCCATTATTTATTTTTTTTATCTATCATAAATTTTTCTTTGAATATCTATGTCGTATAGAACAGGCATTCTCAACGGGGTCTACAGCACTTTTTTGGCGTCCATGAAAATTATATATATTTATTAAATATTATAAACATTTTCAGTAACATAAAATCGTTTTTAAAACATCAAGGCTCAAAATAATAATATAAAACGTGCAAATCATGTAAAAGTAAATTCTTTAATTATTAAATTAAATGACTTACAAGTGTAAAAACTTAGTGGGAAACCTCCATGGTTCTATTTTAGGAGCAGTGGTTTTATTTAATTATTTTACTAAAATTTATGACCAAGCCAAGTTTCCAGTCATAAAAAAAGCTTTAAACTTCAAATTAAAAATACGACAAAAAATCACCAAAAATGTTGATTTGTAGTAATCCACAGAAATTTATAAATTGATTTAAACGTTTCGAATATTCAGTTAGATATTACAATAATTATATTACACGCTTAAGCATTAAATTAGTCGACCACAGTATGTATTAAATAATGTTAAATTAATTAAATTATGCGTTATAAATATTAAATTAGACGCTGAAACTATTAAATTAGTCGGAGCATTAAATAGTATATATATCTTTTCATATATACCGTTTACGTATATCTAATTTATTTACATAATTTATTTTTTTAATATCTACAAGGGGTATAGCGGTAGAGGATTCGATTGCAGATTCAGAGGTCCCTGGTTCAAATCCTGGTACCTCTTTTTTAAAAATGAATAAAAAAATATCCCACCTTGTATAAAGTAAAAAATTTGCAAAAAATGTGTCCGAGTGAGTAAACATTCATTTACAAAACAGTTTAGAAAGTTACAAAACATAATTTCAAAGTCATTTTTTTTCTGTGCAGAAAGTAAAAGTAATTTAAATTTCAGAAATTTGTACTTTCATACTGAAAACCCATATTTACCATATAATTTTAAAAATTAAAAAAAGTAATACATCAATAATTTTAAAACAAATCACAAAAATAAACAGCTAATACAAATTTTTCCAACTATATTTACTGGATACCAACCGTGTTGCTCAATCTGCTGAGAATCACTGGTACAGTGACTCAAAGAGAAAAAGGGTTAACTTGAATAATACATTTTAATATGTTAAATTGATGCCTTATCTGATGATACTAGTGCTAAGTTAGTGTTAAACATAATTATTGCAATGAACGTCTTAAAATAAATACAAGAAAAAATTTTAATTCAAGTTGATAACAATTTAAATAAATATTTAACTTGTACTTTTACTTGTGATTCAACTGGATTTGAAATGGACGAAAAAGTATATATCAATTTCAACATAACATATCGTAATAAAATTTTCATTTCTAGTCAAAAGATTACATAAATAGAAGAAAACAGAGTAGTGAAGCACCGTCTCCACCTACGAGATTGGCCAGTTTTTTGTAAATAAAAGTTTTTTTAAATAATAATTTTAAATTAATTATTTAAAATATTTATGTAGCTATAAAAAACAAATTTCAAATTATTCACGACCTTTACCTGATGTACCCAAGAATTCAAAAAAAAAGAGTACATTTTTAAGTTGGACTATATAGTATTTGTATCATGGATGATTTCATTGTGACATTCGTGAAAATTCTACAAAATTGCAAAACAATCCATACACAAATTTGGTGTATTATAGTAGAAAGTATATAAATATCGACAAAAATTTTCGTTCCTATTTTGTTAGTTTATTTTAATATTTTATTTTTTATTAGATAATATATCCGTGTTATAATATATATTCCTAAATTTTTAAATAATTTTAATTTTCACAAAGACAAATTTTTACTGGAATCATCCATCTAATATAATTATTCTTTACGCCAAATTTTTGCAATTTACTATAAATATAATATAAATTTATTCACATATATGTCAATAAAATAGAATTATTTTCAAATAAAATGGACGAAGGAATAAAAAGCGAAGCAACAATGTCTAGCGATAAACTCAGCCTCTCAAGCAAACCAGTAGTATTTATATACCTTATATGTTAATAGACATTGTCCATTATATATAAAATACTTACTACACTTACAAATGCCTTACTTATTGTATATGTTTCCTGGGGTGTTTTTTCACCGTTGAATTTCTTACATAAACCTAAATAGTTTATACAGTGTAAAATCTACACTAAACTATCCATTAGTTTTATACCTTGAAACATTCTAATGTTTACATATTTTTATCAAGTTGCTTTTTTTAATCAAACGACTGACTGACAGTGTTGACTCATAAATTTTCGAATTGTGTGTAATAAATTATAACTAATAATGTACATATTAGGATAGAGTGGTAACTCTTTGTACGCATGCTCAGTGCACCCACAGTTAGGGTGAAATTGACAAATTAAATATAACGAAATAAATACTTTTGATCATTTTTATCAATATTAATAAAAAGATCTAAAATTAGTAGTTTACATTGATCATTTTTCATTATATGATTGATTTTTCATCGATTTTTTGATTTTATTTTTGCTATTACATTGTAAATTAATGGGTGACAGGTAATGATTCTTATCTTAAATATTTATGACTATTAAATGAATAATTACGACTAATTTTTAAATATAAACAATTTTTCTAGGAAATTATGGCTTCATATGAAAATATTATGGCAACTTCCCATATCACCCATGAAGAACAACAAGAAAACCCTCAAACTGTATTTGATATTTTAAAATTTTATGGAATTCAAAAATGTCAAAATGAAATTGGATCAACTAAATTTATTTTGACTGAAAATTATCACGGTTAATTCATAAAATACTAAAATTGATAAAAACGCTCTTGTGGCAGTATGCGGCCGTACGGCCATGTATGATAATGCTAATGATCTTAAAAATTATCCCAGAATTCATGTTTTATAAAATTTTGGGACATTCTTCATTTTTAAAATAAAAGGTAATTTGTGGTTTTGATTATTAAGATGTTTCTGAGACTAAAATTTACGAAAATATGAATGACTTCATAACGTGACCCAGAATTTATGTTTTTTAAATTCTAGTAATGATTTTATTATAATAAAAAAAGGCAAATTGGGTTTTTTGTGTTAAAGGACTCAATTTTTGTAAATGAACCTTGAATAAACACAATAATCTCGAAAAATTGTATTATAAATTTAGTTTTTATATATTAATTTTTTTAAAGTAATTTTTTAAGTAAACAAAATTTGTAAGATATTAAGTAATTCGTCGTAATAAAATATCTATTAGCTCTTTGGGGTTTTTTTATTGCGTAAGCCAGTGGTTCCCAAACTTTTTCCACCATGAACCACTTGTCACCAAAAAAATGTGTCTGGACCACATAATTTTTTTAAAAAATCCCCTTAATCCTGAACACGTCACTAAGGTAATATTTGATTTTTTTATTATATATTCCTCCTTAAATCAAAAATTTTACATTAATTTGGACAAGGTAGCTTATATGGCGTAATTAAAAAAATTCTTAATTTCAAACATACTTATTGCGAATTACCAGTGCTGTATGCGAGATCCCTCGGTAGAAGGATCTCGACGAAATTTTTTTTTTAAAATAGAAGCTTGAATTAATTAAATTGAGTATTAGAAAATCCTTGAATATCATCTAATTTGAGTGTTAAATTTAAAATGTGAACTCAAGAGTCTTAGAAAGGTGGATATGGTTATATGACATAATTCGTTTACAATTTTTTTAATGGGCTATTTTTCATTTTTGAAGTGGCGACGGGTTTGATAGGTTCGATTCCGGAAACTACTATCGAACTAAGTTAAATCGTTACATAAAATAAATTTAACGCATATGAAAATTATTCACGTTATTCAGTAAATTTTCACTTTATTTTGATTAAATGATGTTTACGTTCACTAATAATAATAACATGTGATCGATACAATTCTAATTTATTATTATTATTTTAAAAAAGGTTATCTTCATATTATTTAAAATTTTTCTTGTGGATCACCAGTGGTCCACATGTGGACCACTTTGGGTGCGACTGGCGTAAGCTGTGCAACAAATAAAGTTGAAACTGATTTAATGATCTGAATTTGATATTACATGTACAAAATTAATGGTGTTACGGAGATAAAAAAACAGAAAGAAAAAGAGTTTGTGAAATATTTTTTTTTTAAATTTTTAATTTTACAAAAATTTTTAATTAATCGTGTACTGTCCGTTCGACTCTGCGTGGCACACTTAATCCTTTTTCAATGATTTCTTCTGTCCAGTTAGGCATTGACAAGACACTGTTTGTTGTAGTTTAATACAGTAGTAGAATATTTTTACTAAAAAAATTATTTTTAACAATCATAAATGTATTTTTAAGAAATTACCCGTGACAGTATATTGAGCGATAAATCAAGGTACTCTGTCGACCTGGATAGTAGCATTGAAAGTATGAGAAACATTCAGCTTTGCAATGACGATAAATTTCCAAAAGAAGTTCCGGTATATTACCATTACCATTACATATGTATCTGTAGTACAGACTCTGATGTATTACACTGTATATCAGTGATTCCCAAATTGAATTGGTCTACCACCCCATTTGACAATATATTTTTTTAACACATTTGAAAAAATTTTCGACTATTTTGTATAATATGTATTTTAAAATTTATTCAATAAATAATCAAATTTTTTTTGATTCAACTGATTATGAGATATATAAAAATTTCCCCTTACAACCATAAAATTCGTTAACGCCCCATTATATATTATATACTATGTACTAAAGTGAAACTCGTTTAAGTACTAGTAAACATTATCCTATTTAAATCGAAATTTGAACGCTTTTAACGTTCAATGCACTTTTTTTTGAAATTGTAGGATTATTTACATTTTTAATTTTAATCCAACATTTGAAAAAAATTGGTTGATAATATATTAAAAATTATTTTTCACCGTGAATGCGTAAATTTCTGGGGTTGAAATTTGATAATTATATCAACTAGAATAAGCTGTATCAGAACAATCGTTTTTTAAATTTTATGACCATTCATTATTTCAAATTTTTTGTTTCAATAAAATAGTTACCAAATAAAAATATATGAATACTAAAGTGTTTTTTTGACCGTGAAGGCGTCACTTAATCAGAATGAAATTTTTTGTGTTTTTCAACAGGATACAACTGTACCACCTGTAAATTCTTTTAAATTCTAGGGTTATTTTCATTAAATAAAAAAGGTAATTTGTGGTTTTGGCCCTAAAGATATATTTTTTTTAAATTTAAATGTATGCTAATATTTATAATTTTAAAATCCGTATCAAAGTATATATATTTTTAAATTCTCAAACTTGTTTGATTTTTATAAAAAAGGACAAATGGGCTTTTTGACCCGTAAGATGTGAATTTGGGAGGTTGAAATTTATTTTTCTCACACCCCTGGAAAAACTGTAATTGAAATGTAGACTGTATAAAATTCTAAGACTGATAGTTATTTCAATAAAGTGGAACACACACAAACACAAACAAATATTGCATAGCATATTATATAAGTAAGGATGTACTACACTCCTAACACAAATCTAACACTCTCTACGTAACGAGCGTAATAATAATTTATAATAATATGTAATAATTTGTACCACGGAGATATGTACATTTAGTTATTTTAGACTGCAATTTGTAATCCGTACAACATAAACTTTTATAATTTCAATATAAAATTTTAATTAGGGTATTCAAATTCTAATTCTGTTAATTCTTCAATAATAATTTGAAAAATTTATTAAATAATCAATATTTGGATGTAAATACAATGTATCTCCATTTACATTAAAATATTTTGTAATGTGCTTTCATTTCTACATCAATCTAAAATTATTAAATATTTAACACTTATTACTCACTCATTCAAACATAAACAAATTTTTATGTTAAATTCAATTTTCATTAATTCATTTTTAGGGATTGAACAAATTAAAACAAGTAATATCAGAACGAATCAATAGCTCGCACCAAAATAGTGAAGTAATGGACTATGAAACAATGATAAAAACAATTGATAAAATGGTTAATCCAATGAATGCTAATGACATATACCAGCAAAAGGAAATTGTTGGACAAGGGTAAGAATCAAATTATGATGTCTATGCATTAGTATATAACGTAACTATTAATACCATATGCTATAGTGCTTCAGGGTTGGTTTATACTGCTAGTGATGCAAGCGGAAATGTTGTAGCTATAAAAAAAATGATATTGAGCAAACAATCAAAACGGCATCTCATTATAAATGAAATAAATCTTCTTAAAAATTTACAACATCCCAATATTGTCAATTTTGTCGACAGTTTTCGTGTTCAAGATGAATTGCTAGTAAGATATTTTTCTTGACAAATATTATATACAAGTAATACTTAAGCATATATTGTAGATAGCAATGGAATATCTGAGTGGAGGAACGTTGACCACTATTGTAAGTACTTTAGTCATGGCCGAACCTATTATAGCCACCATTACACAAGAAGTAATTATTTTATCACATTTATATGCTGTTCAATTATATTTAAGAATTTATATTCTAATAATATAGATTTTAAATGGACTCAATTTTTTACACGAATCAAGAATCATCCATAGGTGATTAATTTTCTACACCAGGAAGGAATATGGTTAATAATTTTCATTATTTTTTTGTTTAATCGTTTAAACTTTAAATGATGATAAATACTATTATAAAATTTCAAAAAGGTTTTGTTGAATGTATTTTCAGTATAATAGATTATTTTACTTGTAATTTTTTTTATTTTAGAGATATCAAGAGTGATAACGTTTTATTGGATCAAAGTGGAAAAGTCAAGATTAGTTAAATTTATAATTTATTTATTTTATTATTGAAGTTACATATTTTATTAGCTGATTTCGGATTTTGTGCAACTTTAAATCAAAATAACTTGTTTAGATCTACTTTAATAGGTAAACGAGTCTACAGGCATATCTCACTTAAGAACCTTCTCCATTAACGCAACAATTAAAAATACCAGTAAAGTGATCATTTTGTTTGATTTCTCTGATTCGGGAAAACTTTAGCCACAGTTTCTTATATTTACTTTATGTAATGACTTCTTAATGGTTAATTAAACAGCATATCAAAGAATTAGTTAAAGTGAGGAATGTCTGTTTATTATATATTTATTACAATTATATATATAATATTTAATTCTATATTTGATTGTTCAACATGTAAACTTTATGAAAAAATTTGCGTGTTCATGACATACAGGTCTAAAATTATACAATTGATAAGTAAGTTTGTAATGAATGTATTTAGGCACACCGTATTGGATGGCACCGGAATTTATTACTATGTAAATTTTTTTCTTCTTACGTATATTATAATTTATGTACTGTGTACACTGTACACTGTAACGGACTCCCACTTAGGAAGCACCGTTAATAAAATTAAAAATACTATCAATCTCGCACAAATATTTAACTTTAAATTGAGAATTTAAATTGTGTAAAAAAATGCCAGTCAACTATATTAGTTCATCTAGTCAGAAAGAAAAATTTTAATGAAATTTAATCATACTACCAATTTGTACACTTTTTAACATACTTATTTAAAAATACTAAATATAGGAGTCATTACGGATCAAAAATTGATATATGGAGTATGGGAATACTAATGATTGAAATGGTTGATAGTGTACCGCCGTACATCAACGAAAACCCGATTCGAGTAATCATTCCATTAAAGTATGTTTAAATTGTGGTTTTCCAAAATTTTAGATTGCCTGATATAATATCAGATGTACATCTTTACTTATATAATATTCTATGCAATATTTGTTTGTGTGTGTGTTAACGTTTATTTTAATAACTAACAGTCTTATAATTTTATTAAGTCCACATTTCAATTACAGTTTTTTTGAGGGGTGTTATCAAAATAGATGTCAACCTCCCAAACTCATATCTTACGGGTCAAAAAGCCCAATTTTTCTTTTTTTTAAAATCAAACGTAAATATTAACAAAATAAAATTAAGATGGAATAATTCACTTTAAAGAAAAAAGTAATGTGACATAATGGTTCCACCTGAAACAAGTTTGGGAACCACTCCTTTAAATGATTGATAATAATGAATAGTAGGATTTTTAAGTTAGATTTTCAATGTGAATTTATTTTTTTGGTAGAATAAAAATGTGCCCTCGGCAGAGATAGGTGCTATTTGTACCTAGTACATAACAGTCAACCTAGTCATGTATAAAATATGTCTATAACAATTTAAATTACTATTTTTTACATAATTTGTACATAATGTTATTTAGGCCCTATTTTTAATTGCATCAAACGGAACTCCTAAAC
This sequence comes from Intoshia linei, assembly GCA_001642005.1. NCBI lineage: Eukaryota > Metazoa > Orthonectida > Rhopaluridae > Intoshia > Intoshia linei. Next base: position 14,568 of record LWCA01000564.1, on the reverse strand, counting down.
CAACTACCAAAGATATATCTCCTTCGTTAAAAAATTTTATCAATTCTTGTTTATCAGTGGACCAATTTGAAAGACCCTCAGCAAAGAAGCTATTAAATTATGACTTTATCAAAAAAGCCATATCTACAAATAACTTAGTATATCTCGTCACAGAGTCACAGCGCATTCAAGATAGTTTTCATGACTAAAAATCTGTTCGAATTTGTTCAATATTATTTACATATAAATCCTTATTTATATAAAGTAATTAGTTAAAATGTATGTTTTTTTATTTATTTGTTCCAGTTTATCTAAGAAAGTAAGAAAAATGGAATTTTAAAAGTTCCATATTACTATCACAGTTTTTGACAGTTTATCGAGAGTGATGTTTTATTGCAAATTTCATTTTCAGAAATTGAGTTCTTCAACGTCAAAACCCCTAATTATCCTTTTTTTAAATTCAAACGAGTCCTAGAATTATAAGAAATTCACAATCTGATAAGGATTTTAAAATCATCAACATTATGATAAATTTCAATTCGATATTCAATTCGATTCGATTTCAATATGTGTAACTTCAAGATTTTTCTTTTACAATAATATAGACACTGCACAACAAAATAAAATTTTTAGAACATCTGAATGAGGCTGAAATTTTATTGATCAACATGATACAGTCGGACCTCGGATTGGGGCATCATTTTTTAGGGTTGGTAAAATTAGGATTTTCCCCTAAAAGGCTTTTAAAATCGAATTTTTCCATTAAAGGTTGGTAAAAGTGAGTTTTCCCATAAGGGTTGATAAAATGGGGATTTTTCCTTAGGGGTTTGTAAAAGTGAATTTTTCTCTTAAATCTTGGTAAATTTTGATATTTGGTAAAAATAAATAATTGGTTAGATTTAAGTAAAAATGGTTGGGTTTAAGAATATTCTCAATTTTTATTAAAAAATTGCATAATCATGGGTTAATTTGTAACTCCATGGTGTTGACATTTTATTTTTACTGAACTTTAAAAATAAATTATATATTGTAGTATCTGATTAAAATTGTAAAATAATTTCTTTAAGGCTTACAGAAATTATACAATTTTTATGGACAATGATAAAGTTTTGAAAGTTTATTTTTTTGCCATTTTTGTTTAGAAAAAAGTTAGTAAATGCAAAAAGTATACCTGTATGCTACAAAAATGTTTAAAAGGTAACATTTTTGTTTTTTTCGTTATCAACATGAACAATTTTAAGTTTTAAAGCTACAACATATTCACTTAGAAATTTAAATCACTTAGGTATAACTTCGTAACTAAGGCTTACTTTTTGAAAATTTTACGTCTACACTGAAATCAATGATTAAATCAGTAATACATAAAATGACTTAAAATGTAAATTACTGTGATAAATTAATTTTTCGACTATATATAGCTATTAACTTAATAATATCCTAAATATAAGCGTATGTTGACAACATAATCCCCTCTTTAAGTAAAATGATAATCAAATATATGTATATAAAAATCTTGACGTATAATTCATTTAGAAAACCAATACCAAGAAAAAGAATGCATACAAATTATAGATCAATTTATCGAATGCTGCAGAAAACATGACCAAACCTCTGAAATTTGTCGTCCAATGTTAAATTTACCCCAAAATAAAAATTAATAAAATTTTATTTATTTGTGAAATTTAAAAATGAAAAATTATTTAATACTAGGGTGCATTATTAATTACTGTAGTGGTGTATAGACATTGAGCATTGAAAGTTTCCATTTTTAGACAGAAGACTGAATTGAAGATAGACTGGTAAATTTTCAATTATATTGGATTCAATACTCTTCTTACTGTTCATAATTGATAGTTGATTTTCAAAGACATTATTTAAATAAACATTATTTACTCCAAAAGATATTTCATCTTTATTGATTTCAATCAACAAATAAATGTTTATTTTTTTTGTTTGACACTCTACTATGTTTAATTCATTAATTTCATTCCAAATTTGGGTAGTAACATTTTTCCGAAGCTGTTACTGCCATCTCCAGCCAATTTGCACTCCTTCTTATCGTTAATTATACTGTTGAAAGAACCAAATCCAATTGAAATCTTTTTTTGATTTGATTTTATTCCTTTAATATCAGACATTTCTATTTTAAACACATGCTTCCCTGAAACAATAGAATCGCTTCCCATGCATGCTAAAAATGTATTAAATTAATTATAATTGTTATTAAGTTTAGTTTGGCCACTAATTTAAATTTTAATTATTCATGCACCATTATAAGATAGTTATTGACCAACGCCGTGGCCGTATCCTTGGTTACCTAAATTATTATACCAATGAGTCTTCGATAATATCTACGTCACACAATGGCGCCGCTCTTTATCTATTAATAGCAAAATATTTTATTTTATAGTATTCCAATTTACCAATACTCAATCAAAAACTTTTTACTTGGTGTTAGTGGAAAAACTGGTTTGATCGCTAAAAAATGTAGTTTCATTGAAAAAATACCTGTAATAGTATATGAATTGATTGGAATAGGTTCCATTTTAATGCACGCCACTTTGTCAATAGGAAATTGAATGTAATTTCTAATTCTAAATCTATTCCAAAAATATACGTTTTCGGTTTGTTCTAAACATATTTTTGCCCAATCGGGGAAATCCTTGCAAAACATTAAATTGTATGAAAGTTAGTAGAAAATAAAAATAATTATAGTCCAAGTTTTTATTTATATAAAATAAAACAAGAAATAAGTGAAATCACATTTTGTCTCATTTTACAGGGAGTATTCATTCCAAATTTTCTAAATGTTATAATAAAATACTAATCGATTAAAACAAAGTAAAAAAAATTAAAAATTACTTTTTCCATTTTTAAATAAGAGACTTTGGAAAAAAGAACTGAGCGTTCCGTCATTTGATACAGATAGAGGTTCATCTGAATTATTTTCTGAAGAGAGTTTGGCTTCTTCGTATGCGTGAACTGTTCCAGTCAATGTTTCCTATATCATAATTAAATTTTAAAAAAATTAAATTAAATTTAAATTAACATACCTTTTCGACCTTTCGTTCCGATACATCGTGTTTATTTTCTTGCAATATACGTTTAATTGATTTTAAAAATTGATTATTTTCGTGTGCTAAATCTACAATTATATTGTCTTGCTCAACACTTTTTTCGTTTTTTACAGATACAATCTCATTGTAATTGCTATTCAAATCAATATATTGGGATATTTGATCGTTGCAAATTTTTATATTTTCAAGATTATCCCAAGCAAATGGTCTAAAAGTTAAATGCATACAAAAATATATACATTTTCAGTGTAAAAATAACAATCAATTAAAAACATAAATAATTAAATTATACATAAATAAGCCATCCTTCTCATAAAAATTTGCTGATATCTTATATTCGTCTTCTTTTATAAACCCTGCCAATCGTTTCAGATATTTCAACAATAAATCACAATTAGTTGAATTTGAAGTTTTTGGAGATAAAAATATTACACCAGTTGAGTCTAATAATATAATTTCTTTAATTTTATTTAAATTTTGACAATATTATGATAATTTTCAATTTCAAAATCTTATATATCTTCTCGACCAAAATCCCTATTTTTCCTTTTCAATAAAAACCACAAAAGTCTTATAATTGTATACAACATATATTCTGGGATAGATTTTAAAATCATGAGCATTATCATAAGTGACAACCTCAAAAAAATTTATTTCCACAATCAAAACCACAGATTACCCTTTTTTTTTAAAATGAAAACAGCCCTAGAATTTTAAAAAAGTTAGCGATGATACAGTTATATTCTGTTGACATACATAAAAAATTGCAATCTGATAAATTGATGCCTTCACGGTCAAAAAAGCATTTTAATAATTTTTCATTGTTAATTTTAATCCAAGATTTGAAAAATATTGGCTGATAATATATTAAAAATTATTTTTAAATCATTGCGTAAATTTCTAGGGTTAAAATTTTGTATTTATATCAACTGGAATAAGCTCTATTAAAATAATCTTTTTTTTCATTCTACGACCGTTAATTATTTCCAATTTTTTGACCATCAAAGCTTAATCCGATTAAAATTTTTTGTCTGTGCTAACTGGATATAACTGTATCATCATTAATTTTTTTTAAATTCTAAGGCTGTTTCATTTTTAAAAAAAATGGTAATCTGGGTTTTTGACCGTGAAAATTACCTTTTTTGAGGTTAACATTTATGATAATGCTCATGAATTTAAAAACCATTCCAGAATGTATTTGTATAAAATTATAAAACTTTCTTAAATTTTACAGAAAAGGGTAAATTTGGTTTAGTCGTGAGGATATAAGATTTTAAAATTGAAAATTATCATAATATTGATAAATTTATTACTTTTCATTAGAATGTGTAATTTTTATAATTCTAGAACGGGGTTTAAGTTAAAAACAAAAGACAATTCAGGTTTTTAACCTTGAAGGACTCCATTTCTGAAATTGAAATTTGTGATAAAACACTCTAGAAAAACGTTTATAAGAATATGGAATTTGTAAAACTCGACTCCGCTTACTTTCTTTAATAAACTGGAAGAAACAAATAAATAAACAGGCATACATTTTTAACGTTTTTACTTTATATAAGTAAGGATTTATATATAAATTAATGTAGGTGTGTTTGTATATGTGTGTATTACACACAAAAAAAATATATATAAATGTTACACACTGTGTAACCATTTATTGAAAAAATTGACACTCGTCGGATTTAAAAAACCTAATTTCTAATACATTTTTTCCCAGATCGTGTTTTTATCTATTTTTTAGTTTCAGAATTTAAGTTCTTCATGGTAAAAAACCAAATTTCCCCTTTTATTTAAAAAATCACCCTAAAAATTTAATAAAATCATTTTATAAGCGAAATTCAGCGTTTTAGAATCATTAACATTTTCATTAATCTCAGCCTCAGAAACGCATAAATGGTCAAAACCACAAATTACCCTTTGTTTTAAAAATTAATCCCTTAAGGATTTGTAAAATTTTATTTTTTATATTGTCGTTTGATTAAGTGGATTTTTCGCTTAATGGTTGGTAAAATGTTATTTTTTATTTTGTGGTTCGATTAAGTAGATCTTTCTCATCAGGTTTGGTAAAATAGGATTTTTCAAAAAAATATCGCTAAAAGTCGAGTAAAGTGTTGAAATATTAAGTTTTTATTCATAAGATTTCGTAAAATCGTGTTTTTCAAAAAAATATCGATAAAAGTCAATTAGGTTTCAAATGGTATTTTTTATTAAATATTATTAAATTTTATTAATGGTAGGAGAGTAAAAAACAGAACTGAGAAAAAATTCAGTACAAAAAAGTACTTTTAAAAAAGTTGAACATACATTATACTTTGTACAATGTACAATGTAGTACATAACAGTCAACCTAGTATTTCAGAAAAAAAATTACATTTCAAACATAATTCTCGAATATTTTTCTGAATATATTCTATAATCAAATCATTATCGTACATTTTTTCAACCTTATCCATTTCATCACACTAAATTAAAAATAGCATTAAAATAAATATTATTATCAAATCATTGCAAAGTTTTTGATTTTGAGACTGTTCAACTACGAAAATTTTCTCAACCGATTAATTTTTTAAATTAAAATGTACAGAGTCTTCAAAAATTCATTACGCAAAAATCAAAATAGAAAGTGTTGCGAGTGGATTGCAACAAACGAATTTTGTCAACATCATTTTGATAAAATATAATGTACAAACAAACATAAATTGCATTGAAAACAAATTCATGAATATAGCGTTTCATGTTTAGTAAATATTTGACACTCTCTGATAATAACTATAATCTTATAAAAACGAATTGACAAAACTGCAAATAATTTTTAATAATGAATTGTATGATATGTAATGAATAATGAACTTGATTAAATTAATTTGTATATATCAATTTATAATAAAGATTAACTGCAACATTGAACAAAATTACATCAAAGTACGGGGATCAACATTCTTTGGAATATCAATTTATAAAATTGAAGACGATTTAAAAATTTATATGGATAATTTTATGTCCATCTATAAAATGATTATCCCTTCAGCCTCACTAATAGTTAGATCACTGTGGTATTTTTTACCATTTACTCAAAAAAAGAAAAAGGCATTTCAAATGAAACCTTTATTTATTGAAATCGTTATTTGGCAAATAATTGTACCTGGAATATATTTATCTGCTACATACATGTTTGATTATAAATCCTATCAAAAAAGTACAGTAAATATTTTTCAGAATGCATTTCATTCATTGATCCATCAAATAGTATTTTATTTTTACCAAAATTTTTATTCTGACAACTCTTACTTTTTAACCATCTTTGGATATACAATTTTTATAGATTTAACTATTATATGGATATATTGTCATTATAATTATGCTTACGATTATATTAATTACATTAAAAATTAAAAATATTGTTAGTTACTAAGTATGTTAGTTCAAAGTGAACTGGGCCAGCGTTTTTAAAAATAAAGGTAGCGAAAAAATAAAAAAAGTCATAGTTAAATTATGAATAAGACCAACTTATATGAAAAAATGACATTCTTGGTATGATAATCACTAGGGTTTAAAATTTACATTACGTGATTGAAATTAAAAATTATAATTTTTACAGTTATTGTTCTCAAACAAATAACAGAAAGAAAACGATGTAATCAAAAAAATATTTTAATGTAAGAATTAATAAGATTTTTCATTAAACGTGGGTAAACACTCCAAAGGTTTTGTAACTTTACAATTTTAAAAATGGATAACCTTTGTAATACACACAATAATTGGGATAGAGCATCTTGACTCCATTGTAAGTGGTCCCGAAAACGTTGCATCAGATTCAAACATTTTTTTTGTATTATATAATGCAGTAGTGACTAAAAATACTGATAAATCAAGTATGCAATAATACAGATATCCAAGGTCTAAAAATAAAGGAAAAATGTAAAACATTGTTCAATGTTCATTATCAATATTCAGGGGTGCCATATTTTCCTATTTCAGATACAAACCAAACAACTTGTCAATATAAAACACGTTGGCTTCGTCAGAAATGATTTATCCTCGTATTTAAAATAATAATACTGTAATGGTAAAATAATATAAATTACTATAATGGGTAACTTTGGACTCGGAGCTTCGAGGAGTGAAATTTTTTGTCGACACCCTATTTAAGATATATTTGATAAATTTGTTATGTAAAAATAATTAAGCCACGGGAACTGTTAGTTTAACATTACAAAAATTCCCCGGAGCGTTAAAACTATTTAAATGACAGGAATTTTGGAACTTCTATGCTTTAGATTACGTAAAATGTTACATTATTTAACTTACGATTGTTTTTAAGCATTTCATTAAATTGTTGACTTTTGGATTCTTCGGTTACGTAAAAATTTACACAGTCTATAATTTCTTTAATTTCATCCATAATTAACCAAGGCTGAGATAAAGGTACGATAGGTAATATTATTGAATGGCAACCATTTTTAGTCGATAAGCATTGATTCATCATGGATTTTAAATGCGGACCATAATGAAGTGAGTAAAAATTTAGCTTTGCTAAAATTTATCAATAAAAACTATTCATCATTAAAATTACCACCATCGTCGTCAATATAAGAATAATCCATCAAAAAGTTATAATCAGAATGTCTGGAACAATTAAATCGATTTAGAATGGTTTTTTTTCCAGAAAAACGTTTACCTACATGGTAAATAAGTTTCAAATAAGTTACCAATTGAACTATTACTAATTCAAAATTTAACCCATTACTAATGGATTGCACTGGTAGAATAAGATATTTCCTACATCATATTCGTTACTAATATAGTCTTCAAAGACAATCACTGCATAATTTAAAAAAAATTTAAATTTTAATTTTTAAATTAAATAAAAACTATCAAAACTATGTACAAATTTTTATATATATTTTAGCATCTCAATTAATTGTTTAATATTAATATTTTGAGTTTTTTTGTTTGATGCTATTTATTTTTACTATTATAGTTTAATAATAATTGAAATAAGAATTTGAAATTTAAACGGAACAGAATCTAGACAAAAGTCCATAAGAAATATAGAATATTTAATAACCAATCAATATAATATTGCACACATTGTCGATTACATCTTTTTTTCTGTATTTATCAATAATTTTAGACCATTCAGAATCTTTAACAATAAATTGTTCAAAATTTAACATAATATGAAAAATATTTATTTGATAATTTTTAAATTGAAACCTATAGATACATAGTACAAAAAGTGTATTTTATAATTTATAATGAAATCTATCACTGCCAGATTTAAACTTAAATTCTTCATTTAAAAACGCTCATTTTGAAATCAGATATTTCGAGCTATAGTTGTTTTTGCTGAAATAGTTCCATAAATTAATGATAGTTTTTATGCCAACAACTGAAAGAATGTGTATTTTAATTATAATTCCTGGAAAATTAAATTTATTGTATATGTAAAGATATTGAGTCAATTAGTTCAAACAAATTTATTTATAGTTAAAATATAATTTAAGTTTCTTCAATTTTATTTGACAATAGAATGGTGTTGCCTGATTGGTTTCCTAGGATTAAGTTTATTTACTGGTTCAGCTGTGATGTTGGTAATATTATTACTACTCCCTTCCTTTGGAAAAGGTATTTGATAGTCATCTAAATATTTTGGATATTTTAAGTTTTTACGTAGTCTGAAACGTAGTTGAATTTTATTAACGAGTGGGTTATTTATTTCAAAGTTTTTTACAAAGCTAGATTCCCTTTTTAGGGCTTTTTTAGCATAATAATATTTCATCTTTTCATTATATTTGTTTTTGATCAATTTTTTTTTGTTAAATTTTGTTAATGCGCCATTAAGGTTGTGTATGGGCAAGTGAATTTTTTTGTGAAATAAGATCTCAGCTGGACTCATTTTGTTTTTTTCAGTAGGTGAGTTGCGGATACTGACCAAAATCATTGAAAATTGTTCGTCCCAGTCGTTGACTTCTGAATTACAATTTACTTTTATTTTGTCACGTATTGTGCGAATCATCCTTTGCACTATGACCATGCTGTTGTGATTGTATGGTGTACAATTAGTTTTTATGAAACCACATAATTGCGATAAATTTTTCATGATATTTGATTCGAATTGAGTACCACAGTCAGTTTGTATTCTGTGAGGTACTCCATACCTTGATATGATGTTACTTATAATATTCTTTGCCACATTTTCCGCGGTTATTTCTTGTAATGGGATGGCTTCAGGCCAGCCACTGAAGTGGTCTACCATGACTAGAATGTATTTATTCTCATTATGTGTTGTTGGCAAGGGTCCTAATATATCTACTTCCCATCTTTCACCAAATTTCGTACTATATATTTTTTTAAAGGTTTGGTGCGATGCCTTCTTCCGGATTTCCCTGTATTGCATTTAACACATTTTTGTATCCAATTTTTTATATCTTGTGTCATGTTAGGCCAGAAATAAAAATTCTGTATTAGTTCAATAGTTTTGTTTATTACTGGATGACAGTTAAACTTAGAAAGTTAGTTAAATACAAATTTTGGCAACACTGCATAATGCGTAAAAAACTTATCTAACTTTAATTTTATTGTATATATTCCATATTAAAATTTTTTTTATCAAATTATAATATTTATGAGATTGTATGGTGATTTGATGATTATTCAATAGAAAAATTTTAAATGGATCAATTTTAGATTAAAAATCTATGAAATGAACACATCTCTAATCTTATAAATGGTAAAAATTTTAGTATACAAATATTTAGAAAAAATATTTAAAATTTAGGGTGATAAAGTTTTTGACATGACAAAATAAATACAAATTATTCGTATAAAACAGTGTTTCCCAACCTGGGCGATTTGACTTTTTTAATGGGCGATACGAAGATATATAAAAAAAATATATATATTTTTAATTTTTTTCACAAATTGTCAACAAACTAAATTTTCAATTTTATAAAATAAAAAAAAATTGAATTAAATTGAATGATAATTAATTTATTAAGAGTTTGATAATATAAGTTATCTAACACTAATTATCTGTGTAGTAAGTATGTTGCCTTGTAGGAAATAATTTGACATTGATATGCTGCAACAAAATTATCTCAGTGTTTATTAAAAAATTAGAAATCTTTAGTTATAATTTTGCAAAAAAGGAATTATACCAATTTCTTAGATTGCATTCTATAAAAAACGAAATAAATAAATCAATTTATTTTTTATAATTCAAAATTTTCAACTTTCAATTATCAACACCACCCATTCCGTGATTATATTATTTTACGATATGGGGTTGAATAATAATATAATGAAATTTTTTATATTTTTTACTCCATCTTTTGACCTTTCCAATAGGTTCTACACCAGAAACGTTACAACTGAATTACTGATACTGTTACTAAAACACTCCGTATTTCATAAATACTTCATTTACCATAGCATATAAAGGTTTGATTTTTGCCATTTTATTTGTTAAAAGATGACAGATTGTTATCAACAAAATGTAAATTCCTTTTTATATCCCGAAATCTAGTTCTAAACATTGTTCGTCCAATTATAGGACATTCCATGTCAGTTCCATTTGAAAAATAAAAGTTGCTCAGATGGCCTTTGATTGTACCCGGTGATAATTTATAATTAAAATCAAATAAACTTATTAAATTTTATTCAGTCAGTCAAAACTACTGTACCTTCGATCCCTTTTGGGTAATGATTATTAAAACGTGAACACTTCTTACAGTTTTTTACAGTATATGTACATTGTACAATGTCCATCAAAATAAACGGAATGATTTAATGTTGAAATGCACAATGATTGTAAATTAATTTAGACGTTCATATTTATCACTGTCTATATTTAAAGGAGATATTAACTTTGGTTCAAGATTTAAAATGTCTTCCTCGCCTTGAGGTTCATCCGTCACGACTGTGTCATCGTCATCCTATAAAAAAATATACAATACAAAAATAAAACATAAACCACAATTTCAGGATTGTTAACCTTTTTCCAAGTTTCAAAGACATTTAATTATTGAAGATTTTGTTTTAGAAAAATTGTTAAAAAAATCCTGTTTTGGCTATGAAGGCGTCAATTTGTGAATGTTCAATAGAAATAACTGAATTAGATGTGATTTTTTGATTATTTTAGGATTAATTAAAAAAAAGGTATTTGTGGTTTTGACCTAAAGGACTTAATTACTCAGAATTAAATTTGATATAAAATAGTATTCTGGAAAAATTGTATTGAAAATGGGGTTATTTAAATTCTAGGCCTCTAAATTTTAGAATTAAACTGTAACACACAAACATTAATTTTTTAATTTGTATAAGTAAACGATAATAGATTTTTTCCTTCAAATATCGATAAAAGTTTTAAAAACTAAGTTCTTAAAATTCTTAAAATTAGACAAAATTCTTCACATTACCTGAAACAATAAAATGAATGATTCACCAAACGGACGGTAACATGTATACATAATTTGTTTGACATATACTAAGAGTGCCGATACACAGGTTAAGAACATAACAATTGATAAAATGTTTCGCTCATCCCAAAAACCATAAAAAATAACCCATAAACATTACACCAAATAAAATAAATGAATTTATAATATACCATGTTTCTGGCAGGTTTACATTTGCCAAAACAGAAACAACAGCAGAAGCAGCAGCAGAAACAACCAAAGAAACATCCTGTTAAAACTCCAAAGCAAACAATTAGAGCCTAAATGAATATAAATAAACAGATGGAAAAATTCGAATGAACTTTTCCAGCGCTTTTAGGTACATTACCCACATAAATCTAATTGAAATAAAAGATTAATATAGGTAGAAAATTAAAATTTTACCCAAAAATTTTTTACATTTTTTACATTTATTAATTTTTTGGACCAGCATTAAATTTCAATGGCGCAAAGATTGAAAAAGTCATATGCAAAAAGATATGAATAAATAAATCATCAAATAACATACCTGAATAATAGGATTGGTGAATATAAAGTATGTAGCAACTCTGGAATAACCAACTTGTTCTCCAATGTATATACCCAAAGTTCCATACTGGTCATACACTTTTCTTTTTTCGTCATCAATTAAAGTATTTCTGGCTTGTTTTATTCGAATAAACTATACACATGAAAAATGTAAATTACAAAGTTTATAAAAATTACAGTTTCTGGTGAGAAATCTGGTTTTCCTATATTCTTATCTGGGTGGTGTTTCACAGCCAACTAAAATTAACATTTTAAAATGAATAGCAAAAATAATGGGAATACAAATTAAACTGTGCACCGAAAACGTTAACCAGTATAATTTTTTTATGGATATATTGAGTCGGTCATTAAAATTTTAAAATTGTATAAATGAAATGATAATAAAACGTGATGGACACAAGTTTGTAACAAAGTTTGAATGACAAAATTTTCAAATTGACGAATATTGAATGTAGAGGTCTATGTATGCAGTCACAAGTTTTTACTGATAAGGTAGATTGACAAATAATAAATACAAACAAAAAACTAAGATACCTTACGATAAGCCTTGTTAATTTCATCTTTTGTACAATTTGAAGGTAATTCCAGTAATTCATAATAACTTTTATCTGTAGTGCTATATAAATGTAAATTGTTTTTTTTATAAAAACTTTAGTCCATTTGGCATTCCTTTCATTTTACTTTTAATGTTTCTCAAATGATATTTATTAATTAATTATAATTTAGTTGTAATGTATTTGTACCAATATCAAATCAATACCAACTAAAAATATTTCACTATGACTTGAAAATCGATTTCAAACTCAAAATAAGTTTATACGTTATTGTAGTCTATTTAAATTTTTGCTTGTGATTTTATATTGTGCGATTTATGCAATATGTTGATATATCTGCTTCTTGTATCTTTTTTAATGTACATCAAAGTTATTTCGTAATTTGTAAAATTCCCAATATGCAAAATTTGTACGTTAAATAGATATATCAACTTAGTTTGTATACAGGAATCTCTTTACAAGCTGACATTCTCGGCATTTCGAAAAAACGAAATTATGATAAGTTATGCAACAGGAAAATAACAGAGTATTTACCAGAAAACGGGAGTAATGAAGCTGTTTAGTAGGCTAAATAAACTTTCATAATAAAAAAAATATAGCTGGTAATATCATATTACTAATATGAGCATAATTTTTTTGCGATATTTCAAGTAGTTTTTGTTTCCCTGGAAAGTTCTTTAAAATATTTAATTTTCATCTTACTTTAGTGGCTAAGATAAAGTGGTCAGAAAATTACGTACTATCACTTTTAGTTTATTTGGAATAAATTTTCAAATCAGATAAAGATTTTTCATTTTTAAAACAAAAGGTAATTTGTGGTTTTGACCATGAAGTATGCTTTTTTGAGACTGAGATTAACGGGAATGTTAATGATTTTGAAACGCGTCCCAGATTGTATATTTTATTAAATTTTTGGGCTGATTTGTTTTTTAAACAAAAAGGGAAATTGGGTTTTGACCCTGCAGGACTCAAATTTTGAAACTGAAAAATAGATAAAAACACACTCTGAAAAAATTATATTAGAAAGTGGATTTTTTTAAATACTACGACTGTCAATTGTTTCAATAAATTGTTACACACACAGAAATTGTTTTTTATATAAGTAAAGGATAAATGAAATTTAATTTACCAATAAAAATATTTTTCTATGGTTATTTCCCCCTCTTCTACATTAATATAGAAGTGGCGATTCTCCCACTCGTGCTGAGACATAGTGGAGTTATATAGAACCATTCCCTAGCAAATAAAATCTAAATATTTCAATTTAAGTGACCTACCGTAAATCATATCCAAGACTCATACTCAATGATTATTACTTATAGATACACTTAAAATTTACGAATGTAGTTTTTGAGTCAGAGTCGCCACTGATATGAATGTGTGTTTACATTAAAAAAAATTATTTGAGGTAGGCTTAAATTTTTCATCTATACCATTTCACTATCGATATGATAATAACTAAATTCAATGTGATAACATTTTGCAACACAATAAAATAACGATAAGCAATGTGATTATTACTAACTTCAAAGTGATAATCAAATTATTAAGGGTTTCTGGTATATTTTGACCAACAATTAAATTGTAATTAACGGGAAACGTAATATTGTTGAATCGCACTACCTATGATATATTTTTTTTACGTTTAAAGTGTATATTTAAGAAAAATATTCGAATTTTCTGAGTTTAACTTGATCAAAATATCACTGTTATTCGCAGGTTCAATTAACCATAATATAGTTTCGAAATAAAAATATAAATTCATTTTGAAAATTATCATATTTAACTTCGAAGTAACAATAATCACAGTCAATGTAAAAATAGCTAAATTCAAAATGGAATAACGATTGTCAATGTGATAACAATTACAATCAATGTAAGAATAATTAAATTCAAAATGAGAGGAAAAATTTCAACTAAATTCAAAGTGAGAATTTATTATTATGTTATTATTAATATTTTTTTATAATT
>LWCA01001298.1:0-10160 GCA_001642005.1 Intoshia linei | reverse complement strand
TTCATAGTAATAACAAACATAAATCAAATACAGGTATGTCTTAATTTTTTTCGGGAAATCCCGGGAATTTTGTCTCAGTCTTTTTCCCGGCACAATTACTACTATATAGGGGCCACTGTTGGTTATTTACGGTCCGAGTTCCACGAGACTAACATAATTTAGAAATCTTAAAATTTGAATTATATTTCCTCTAAAAAATATAAAACCGTGAAAAATTACGAGAACTTCTTATCTCATACCAGCGGTTTCCACTGCAGGTTCAGAGTTTGGAATTGAGACTAATACCAGTCCTTATAAAAAATAATTATTTTAATATTGAACAAAGAAAGTAAAAATCAATGTAGTGATAATATTCTGGCATTTTAAATTGTCCGAGAAAAATTTAATTTTAAATTATAGTTTCATGGGAATTAATTTTATGAACCCCTATCTTAGAATATAATACAATTAGATTATAAATTATAATAAATTGCATTTGATGTTATATGCAACATACATGTATTGAAAATATCAATTGACATTCTGTGCAACTTGCAACGCCATCATTTTAATTTTAATTTAAAACTGATACAACAATTTCATAATGAAGTTAAGGCCCGTGTAATAAAATTACTCAGACTAGACATAATGTAAGAAAATTTAATAAAGCTAAAAATGAGTAAAGTTTAGTTGAACAGACACGCGAATTTTAATTAATAAACAACTGGAAGCAAAATAAATTAATTACTGTCAAGCTAAAGTTTTTAATAAACAATAGTTAATTGACGTGTCGGTATCAATTATGCTGACATTCAAACAAACAGGCAATACATTTATTAAAAAATCCTATAAATATACTCATAATGTCAATATTATAAAATATAAATGTAAATATTATTTTATTTAACAGTTTTCTCAATGAACAACGTCCTTTTAACATATTATAACAGTTGAGATAAGATATTAAATAATTTTTTCTTATCTCTAATCTAATAATTAAACAATATCATATCTATATTTAAATCAATTGTATTCAATTATTTTGCATCAGTAACAATACAAAAAATACAAGCTATCATTACATCATTACAAAGATGTCTACATTAAAATGCCGTTATGTAGTTATTTTTATAGTCTTTACTCGATTGATTTAATTGTATGCAAAAAATCAATGAAACTTGACATGTTATTGTAATAATTATAGAATTTATGTTAAACGAGCAATGCCCATTTTCGATTAAAAATCAATTTAATTAAAAGGTCTTAAATCAAGCCTTAATAGTCTATAAACAAATTTACTGCAAGCGTTAATGTAAACCAATTGTAGATATCGATATTTTGTCATGATTGTTTAATTGGATAAGACTACAACAATAAATTTAATTATGTCAAATTTTGATTTTGCACAACTTTATTAAATCAGTCATGAATTTGCAATTTTTTTTTATATTCTTCTTTTCTTTAATTTTTGCAGATTTATATGCAAGAGGCAATGATAAATACGAAAATATTCAATGTAATGAAAAGGTAACAATCTGATTTTTTTTATTCATTTTTTATTAGAATTTTAAATTAAATTCACATTTATGGAAAATTGGAGACGAAAATCCTTCCTATATGTTTGGTTCATTGCATGTACCTTACACTCAAATATGGCGCTACATAAACGAAAACGTAAAACAAGCTTTTCATTCAACCTTCAACACATATGCAGAATTGGACATGACACCGTCCATTAAAATTACATTTCGAAACTGCCAATATTCTTCATCGAACCGACAATCCGAATTAGAAAAAGAGAATCACAAAAAAATTTACAAAATTTTACACAATCTTTTACAATACATAAAAAATTATAAATTAGCAAAATTTGAGTGTACAGATCGCATAAAATTCATTCATAACAATTTAAAATACCAATGCCATGATGAGAATGCGAATTCTAATGACTATACTTATATGGAGTTTTGCAGTCTTAAAAACATTTGGATTTCAATTTATATCAATCAAATTCTGGAATGTTTCAAAGATATGAAACAATTTCATCGGCGTAAAAGAACCATTTTTTACAAAACTAAAAAAATTCAAGATAATCTTATGATTCTTGATGAATATCTCATTTTTGAATCAAAACTATCGAATAAACGAGTCGGTCAATTAGAAACAATCCAAGAACAGTGCGACATGTTTGATAAAATAGATCAATTCATTGTAATTTTATAATCTTGTAATATTGTCAAAATTTTAGATTTATTAATGTGGGTATGTTTGACATTAATTTGCTTATTCTGATTTATTTTGCACTTAAATCTAAATTTAGCATTCCTGATTGGTAAAATGTATACAAACGATTAATTAATCAAGTTTTCATACATTTATGGTTAAAAGTGGGATCCATATTTTATTTGAATGGAATCACAAATTTGTAGCACAAAAATTGGTTCCTGTTATATTCAGTTGTGTCTAGGACCAGAGCAGTAGAGAGCCAGCAGTAGGCCGGGTCAGATAGGAATTGTAGGCCCTATACAATTTTTTTACAAAATGGGACCACTATATTTCTTCATCGATCGTTCATTATCTAAAAATTAAAAATAACCGTTGGAAATCGCATTGGTTATCAAAATTTTGGTATACAATGTATTGAATAAATTTTTCAACATTACCTATTAATACATTTAAAAAGTAGGTACCTCATGGTCATAGACCCGGGTAATATGGCAATATGACCTTTCCATTGCCCTGTCTAGGGTAAAATACCCTAAAATATATTTTTTTGCAATTTAAACATTGCCTTTTCTTATTGCGTAGACTGCAGTTTACCTGAACCGGAAAATATGAAATGATTACACTAAAGATTATACATTCTGGGTCACCAATTTTTTAAACTTTAAATTTTTGTGAAGTATGAACAATTGCCAAACCAAAGTATTGCAACAAAAATTTCAACAAGATGTTATTTAAACATTCAACTGTGTCGAAATATGCACTTTAATTAAAATAACCTTAATTGAA
Source organism: Intoshia linei (assembly GCA_001642005.1). Taxonomy (NCBI): domain Eukaryota; kingdom Metazoa; phylum Orthonectida; family Rhopaluridae; genus Intoshia; species Intoshia linei. Next base: position 7,169 of record LWCA01001298.1, on the reverse strand, counting down.
AAATAATTCCAAAGTTTGTATTCTCGAAAAGAATGGCATATCCATAACATATGACAAATAGACAACTTGAAGATAATATAGATTAGTACGTTATTATAATTGAATAAAATTTAAGTCTTCTGATTGAGGTATCTTTTTTTAACAACCAATTTCATTTACTTTTGTAAAAATGCAATGTTTTTAATGTAAAACAATTTTTTTGTAAAAATTCTGATTCAAAGTGTGTAAGAAGGAATGATATTTTAAATTTTTACATTGACTAATAGAAAAGGTGTGATTAAATTGTACTCAGTGAACTAGAGTCTAGTGACTAGACTTAAGACTCACAATTTGTGACTAAAAATCAAGTTTTGTGTTAAAAAAATTAATTAAAATTTAATTTAGGGTGAAGTATGCTTCTTTTTCAATAAATTCATTAAAATTCTATTGTTTGATATCACGTTTAGTCAATTTTTGTCTGCGCGATTTTTATCCTAACATGGGAGTCTACATTGTCTGCAATACTGCATAAAAATGACCTTTCAAATGTTAGTGCAAAGTTTTCCCTGCAAACTAAATTGCTTTTTTTTTCGTCTGCATTGAAGGATTATGGTATTTTTGACTATCGCTCATTGATGATTACTTTCAATTAATTAAAAATATAACAACCAAAGTGAACCAAAGGGGGTTGGGTATATTTATTTCAGCATTTATTCTCATCACTAAAATTGATTTCAAAATTTTCCGACACTTCAAGCAGTTATCCTTAAATGTTGATATCGTTAATTCAAATCTGATTCGATTACATTTACTTTACTGTATGTTAAAATATTTTACAAAACTAACGAAGACGTTCGAGTTTGCAAATAATTAATTATTATTTTAGGGTAAAGAATTATTGGACATGGCCTTAACAAAACTAGAAAATGTACACGATAAAATTAAAAAACAACCAAAATTAATCAATAGCATACGAAATTTACAACAGTCATCTGTAAAAAAATATGTATGCGGAAATTTTACTCTGGATGTTTTACCATTATCTTTTCCTGAAATTAATAAACAAAACTACTCAATTAAAAAACAAAAAAAGAAAATTTTTACCAATACATACAATTTAAATAAGAATAATGTTCAATCAACTTTATATAAATTATTCTTTCAAGATCGAAATTTTAAAATTTCAAAGAGGATTTTTGAAATATTAAATTCCAATTATCAATTTTTTTCAACTAAACCAAGAAATTTTAATAAATCCAATTTTTTTATTATTGGTTCAGGTAATACATTTATTTAAGTGAAGTGTACATCCTAACTTATATAAAAGGCTACGCTATTTTTGTTTGTGTGTCTGTCTGTGTGTGTGTGTTCCACTTTATTGAAATAAATACCACTCTTAGAATTTTTTAAAGACCACATTTCAATTACAGTTTTTTTCAAGATGTATAATAAGATAAGTTTCAACCTCCCAATTTCACATCTTAGGGGTCAAAAATCCCTGTTGTCCCTCTTTTTGAAAATCAAACGAGTTATAGAATTTAAAAAAATATATTCGCTAATGCAGATTTTAAAATCATAAGCATTATTATAAATTTAAAAAAATGATATCTTCTGGGCCAAAACCAACAATTACCCTTCTTTTTTTAATGAAAACAGCCCTAGAATTTCAAAAAATTTACAGGTAACAAACAAAAAATTAAGTGGAATAATTCACTTTAAAGTAAAAAGTAATGTGATATGATGGTTCCACCTGAAACAAATTTGGGAACCACTCTAGTAATGTCATATGATGGTTCCACCTGAAACAAGTTTGGGAACCACTTGTTTATGGATAATAGTGAATAGTGGATTTTTAAGTTAGATTTTCAACGTGAATTTATTTTTTTGGTATAATAAAAATGTGTCCTCGGCAGAGCTAGGTGCTGTTTGTACGTAGTATATAACAGTCAAGCTAGTTTTATTATAATTATTATTGTTTAACTATGTTTATTTTTATGCCTCACGTTAGTATCGGACAATTGTAACCGATTACCGAATAAATATTTGAAAGGCCCGGGAGAGCCAAAAACAGAATTTCTATGAACTACAATGTTGGTATACAATAAGTTGCGATTGATGATAATGTTTATGATTTTAAAAGCTATCTACAATTTATGTTGTATAAAAATTTAAGAAATTTTTCATTTTTTTAAAAAAAAAAAGGATAATTTGTGGTTTTGGTCGTGATGACATAAAATATAAGATTTTGAAAGTGAATTTATCCTAATGTTGATAATTAAAAAATTTTTATCAGATTGTCTATTTTATAATTCTAGGACGGGTTTGAATTTAAAAAAAAGAATAATTGGAGTATTTGACCTTGAAGGACTCAATTTCTGAAAATGAAATTTATGATAAAACATTACACTCGAAAAACTGTAATATAAATTAAAATTTTTAAAACTCGATTCCGCTTACTTTCTTAAATAAATAGACATATATTTTTTTAACTAAATTATTAAATATAAATAAGGATTGTGAATTTGTTATATATTTGTTAATACAGTTGAATGGAGTCTCCACGATTCGATAAAAATTTTTTCAAAATAAATGAATAAATCTTTACTTACAAAAATAATCTCTAAATTAAAATTCTGAAATTGGCGAAAATAAACAACATCAGTGCCTAGATCAGGGTTTCTCAACCTTTGTTACTACGCGTAACCCTTATGAAATTTCAAAAAATAGTGCAAAAAGCATGCTTAAAAATTTTTTTTTCATTGTATGCAACAGTAATTAAGAAAAAATTTAAATTGAAAAATATCGCATTTATATTTCACGGAATCCCAATTAAATTTCGCGGAACATGGGTTGAAAACCACTGGCCTAGATGGAATTTTTGAGGTTTTTACAAAGTTGATTTATTATTTATTAGTTTTTTGTGGATTTTATTTCTTAAATATAATTTATTTAGGTCATTTGATTGGCGAAAATTCAATTCCGTATATATTAAGGAATAAGTACAATCTATCTGTTAAGCTTGTACCATCTAACGAAAATATTATAGGGTAATTTTAAGTACACAAATAATATTAATATATCATTTAAAATATAGTAGCTAAGCCATTGTCAACGTGGTCTATGTGGACTGTAGTGGTCCACATAAAAATGTTGAGTTTTGGAAAAAGTATAATCTTTTTGAATCATTATAATGGTTATCAAGAAAATGTAAATTTGAATTCTGATTTAATTAGTGTGAATATTGAATTGTTTTTGTTCCAGCACTTCCACCTTAAACCAAACACCAAAATCAAATGTACTCATCGAAAAAATATTTGAGAGTTTATTTAATGGGAATATTTATTCATAAAAATTTAAGTTGGGTCTATAACAAAAATAACGAATTAAAAGGGTACACAATACGATCAAGTTTCTGAATATATACAATTTACAGCCGCGTAAACATAACCATACCAGCAAACGATTTTATAAGAAAATTGAAAAAATTTATATATATTTTAAGCTAATTTCATATTATAAGTATTTTCATGAACCTATTTTTCGATGTTATAACATTCTCAGTATGCTCAATTTTTAAAATTGTTTCGGAGCATGAGTACATGATGAAAAATTTTAAGATTATTGGTCAGGAACACGAATAATATTATTTTTAAATATAATATATCAATGAATTTATAAATTATTATAAGGGAATTAAAATTTGATGGTAAATTATTTTCAACCAATGTTTAAAATGTTTAACAGGGTGATTAAAATAAGGGTTGTATTTATAGTGTCAGTATTTTAAGTAGTTTGTCAGTAAAAATATTAAATTGTCAGTATATAAATTGGAAGGACAGTAAAAAAAGTTAAATTGTCAGTACTTTAAATATATTGTCAGTATATCCTTGACTATACAGTATATACTTACAAATATGTAATTGAATATTGACAAAATAATTTTATTACTTACATTTTAATATTTATACTGAAAATTTTTTATTAAAATACTGACAGTTTCGGAAATTAAATACTTCCCTTAAAAAAAATAAATAATAGATAAAGTGACCATTTCGATTGAAAATGTATGTATATAAAATATTTAGTTCAAGACAAAATCATCCATCTTTTCTAGCAGATATAATGAAAAACATAAGAATACCACTAAATACCAATTTAAACAAAAAAAAGATACCACTTGACAAAGGTAATGCAAGTCAAAAATATGTTCCAGTCAAAATTGATCAAAATTTAAAAAGTCATGTTCATTTTATTCAAATTCAAAATTCGACCAAAAATATTTCTATAAATACTCAAAAATCTAATAAAACTGGACAACATAAGGAATCAAAGCACATCGATTTAAACAACCAAAATTTAAGAGGAAATTTTACTAGTTCATGTCAAAAACTCATCCACCACCTTCTAATTTATATAATTATTGTTGTATTATATTAAAACTTTAACTCAAAATATATCGTTAAATTTCGAATGATACGTTATTATAAACGAGCGTTAATGAGTAACGCAAGTGAACCGGAATGTTGATTAAGTCTCAAGTTGAAACTTGCTTTTTGGATACAGAATAAATGATATGTAATACCTTAAATTCATATTCGAGAAAAGCTCACTAGTCTACTTCAAATTATGGTATACGCCAGATGTCAGATAAAGCTGATTTAATTCTCAGTCTTTTTCTACCAAAACCCTAGATATTTACCTACAACGTACTGTAACTAAACCAAATTATCTTGTAACCGGAAAAAGACTATCAACGACTTTTGGAACTAACTGATCCCCATATATGGAAAATGTAACATCAGATAAAGCTTGCTTTCAAGAAAATTTTTAATAAAATGAACAACAAATCAATTAATTATTGCAAAAATATTCTCCTTTGGATTTTTTGAGATAAAATTGATTATATTCTTTGGCTCGATAAAATTTTTCCGCAAATTTAATGATTGTAGAAATTTTTTTGGGTTCCAACAATTTTTGATGTTCAATCAAACTACTTTGAGCTAATTTATACGGCTCATCATCAAAAGTATAAATTGCAGATTTATATTAATTTCTTATGTCGTAATTTTGACCATTTTTTTGTGTTAGGTTATAATTATCCCAAAATAATTTTAATAGTTCATTATAACTAATAATTTCCGGGTCAAAGTATAGTTTAATTGCTTCGACGTAATCGCCGATATTTTTATATGTTGGAGTCATTAATTTTTTTTTACCAGTATAACCTACCTTAAATTTAAAATTAATTATAGTTAAAATACAATTCAACGTATGGTAAACATTAAAATCCCCAATATTTTGACTTTAATTGGCATAAATATCGAAAATAAGTTGAATAAACCAATACTTATTGTTTATACATGTTTATAATTGTAATAAGGTTTATAATTCTGAAAAAAACCAAACGATTTCATGAAAAATATCTGAAAATATTTGATATATTAAAAAATTTTTTAATATTTTAGAGCAATATTCCACCCTAATTATTTCGGTAATTACTGAATATCTCTGAAAGTTTCAGATTATGATATACCGAGTCCCCTTGAAAAAATAGATAAATAACGTTTAAAAATTTTTAAAATGTTGTTTCGTGAAATTTATCAAGATATGCATTATGATCCAAGTCTTGAGTACCAAGACATCATTAAAAAATATGTGGTACCATAAATAAAATCAATAATTTTCTAAATTTATATACAAGCCCCTATGAGTAGACCAAACATGTCTTATTGATATTAATATGGTGGTTCATTATCTATTTCGATTTAATATAGATCTAGATATGGAATATTAATGTTCATTCACCATAAAGAAACACATGTGGATGGGCATGAACCATCTCATTAAAAAATTATCTCAGTAAATAAAACTCCGCTTGTTTCAAAAAATAAACGCTGGACTCCCAAAAACAGCCCATGGCTAAATATTTTTTAATTAACAGTTACAATAAAAATTAAAACAGTTTATCATACCCTTAATAATGACAGAAGTCAGTATAAGAGTGATGAACTGTTTTGAACCGGAAGGTTACATAAATAATCTTTGAAATCACACAGATTTATAAAATGTGAAGATCACTGACAATCCATTAATAATTTTTGACAAATATTTTTTTTATTATGGCAATAATCTTTAGTTAAAAATGTATGTCTGTTTATTTATTTGTTACCATTTATTTAAGAAAGTAATATGCGAAGAGTTTTTTAAATACTCATTTCTAATACAGTTTTTCGAGGTGATATTTTATCGTAAATTTAATTTTTAGAAATTGAGTACTTCAAGGTCAAAAACAGCAAGTATCCTATTTTTTTAAAATTCAAACGAGTCTTATAATTATAAAAAATTCACAATCTGATAAAGATTTTAAAATCATCAACATTATGATAAATTTCAGTTTCATAATTTTAGATGTTCACGGACAAAACCACAAATTACCCTTTTTTTAAAAACTAAATAAGTTCTAGAATTGTACACCACATACAATGTATATTGTTGGGTGGATTTTAGAGAGAGGTGGATAAACCGCTGCCCATACGCACACATTTGCCCGTGTAAGATTTATTTTTGCTCGCTCAGGGTTTTAGCTCATTGTGTTAAATATCGATTAATAAATAATTAAAATCTATAATTTCGTTTATATGTACTTAATTTAAAGTTTCATCGTGTTAAAGAATATATAACAGCGGCAGTACAAATTTATGTTAAGTTCATAAAATTATAAAATTAATAAATACCAAAAACTGCAGTTGGTTTTTCCAGACATTAAAATATCAAAAAATGTCAACAAAGTACCAATAACAATAATCAATTTCATTAACAAGGATTCAGTAAATACATTTAAATAGTAAATGTAGTTGTATATTTGATTTGATTTTTCAAGTTTAAACCGAAATCATGAAAACATGATTCAATGTTACTATTTATTATCTATTAATAATTGTTATTTACTTTACGAGTTAAGATTTTCCATTCTTTACTTTACGCAAGACGAGTTGATTAATTTACACAAGTCTTTAAGTAAAGTAAAGTAAAGTCAAAGTAGTGTAGAACGAGTTTATACGTGAAAGTTGTATTTTAATTTAAGTGATTTAACACGATATTAAATGTAAATAAACTTAATGTTGTGATTACATTACAGTCAATGAGAAAATTCTTGACGAATATAGTAAATCTATTTATATTTAGCAAAT